>CAJNRD030001123.1:4918824-5095429 GCA_905319865.3 Cotesia congregata | reverse complement strand
GTGGGTACTCAAATAAAAGCTCTTGATGATTGTAACATCGAGATGAGCTTATATCTTTAAAAATATCAATAATTAAAAAATGACCTTGTATCTTATAAACTACTGACATTTTTAAGGATATAAGCTCACCCCTACATTAAACTCATCGAGACTTTTCATTTGAGTACCCACATCAAGTTTTCATATATTTTATATATTTATATATATTATATATATGTATATATGAAAAATATATCAAAAACGCATGTGGGTACTCAAATGAAAGCTCTTTATGAGTGTAACATCAGGATGAGCTTATATTTTTAAAAATGTCAATATTTAAGAAAGTACAGTGCAATTTAACAAAAGTCATTATTTAATAAAGTAAAATTTCATTCATTTTTAGTTCACAAGTCATGGCAGTCACCTAGTGACTGCAAGGTTGCTAATTAATAATTAATAATATAATTTTTTTACCTTTAACTTGCTGAATATGAGCCATATTGTCATAAACAGAGGCCGGAGTGACAACGTCCGGTACATTGGCACCGACATTTACTTTAATCACTTGCCCAACTGGCGGCGGTGGAGGTGGATGATTGGGTGGTGGTAAACCATTTCTACTCAGTGCGTTAACGTCCTCTTGACTACGATGACCTTTTGGCGCCAAAGCTGACGATTGTCCTTGAATGTTCAGGTCAGGCGTACTGTGGAAGTCTCGATGCAAATCTGAACCACCGCCCAGACCACCGAAGAAACGTACCCGTGAATTTGACTGTAAATTATTCAGTTTATTAATATTTATTGATAACATTAACATAATTACATTAATATTAGATAATTTAATTTATTGATAATGCGTGCTAGTACAATGATACTGCAATATTATATTTATTAAAATTCATGAAAATAAGCGTTTGTGTTAAAATAACGAATAAATTATTTGTTTTTATTAGTAATTAATAATTAGTTTTTGCGAATGAGAAAAATTGTTACTAGATATCAAGAATTAATTTATACATAAATTGATTAAAATTAATAGTTCATTTTTTGGTAATAAGCGTGAAAAATAAGCAAGAGTGGTTATTTATTTATAAGAAACGTTAATACGTTTCTTCGAATGTTCAGTTACTAATCACCTGAATAAACTCATGCTAACATGTTTTTGGGTGTAAATAATATTTAGAATTAATGATCAGTAATACAAGTAGTCCTTATTATCCTCTTGATTGTTTATCAGTTGTAATTTGTTGCATAATCTTGATATTCGCGTACACTATAACAAACATGCATGCATACACCATTACCCATAAATACATGCTCTATTAACATGAATATGATACATCAGTTTTTAATTCTGGAAAATATTTATTTACTGATGCGTAATTAATTTATTAAAATTTTTAAAAAACACTAATATTTATTAAAGATATTTGGCAACACCAACACGAATTTATGGCGCCAAAATTTTTTTAATAATATATTTAATGGGTATTAATAACTGTTTTAGCTCTACAATCTTCAAATCCCTTTTTTTTTTAAGTTAAGTTAATAATGAATAAAAATGCTTAACTATCACAAGTACAAATAAAATAAAATAACTACTAAACAAATCAAAAGAAAAATTAGAATTTTATGTCTTGTAATAAATAAACAATTTGAAAAGTTAATAAAAAATAAATAAAACACCAACACCAGTTAAAAAAAAACCAAAGTAGTTGAGTTATTTAAAAAAAAAAAAGAACCCTCTGAGAATCTTACTTTTCCCTTGCGTTTCATTTCCGCGACGCTCGCGTAGACTCTGCCAGTTTTCGCAGGAGATGATGGATGTGACTTGGTAGCAGGTCCAGCCTGAAAGTGAGAACTCATCATGGTCTGGCCATATTGGCCACATTCACTTCCCTGTCGTTGAAACAGTTCCTGTAATCGAAGCAATGCAGATGCTCGAGTCTCGAATAAATCGTGCTATTGCAATTAACATTCGTGAACATTGCGTATAGATAAAAGCGCATATCACGTGTATTCGTGCTTTATATTGATTTTTTTGCTTTGGTATCATATTCATATTCATCATGTAACGAAATAATTAATAAAAATAATAATACCTGAAGTTCTGCGGCGGTTATACGGCTTGAAGTAGGCCGAGAACGAATACTAGCGGTACGTGGTTGAACAGGTGTATTTTGTCCAGTGTTGGGGCCAGTCGATGATTGTTGGGCCAAATGAATTGACTCGGCGCTACTAGATTTACCTCCTGTTGATCCAATCTCATCTCGGTCGTCCTTTTCTCCACCACCTTCTATTGTAAAATTAACATTAGTCTATGAATTACCACCGAGCTTATCAGATTATTTTATCAGCTAGTAAAATATAAAATACCTAAGCCAGCAACCATTGATCGAGCTCGTGCACGACCAACACTCAGTGTAGTTTTGGGATCTCTTCGAGGTGGCATCGGTGCCGGTGATCTTCCCAATGTCCCACTTATGGGTACATTATTGCTACCCTTACGGGGTAATGTCGCGTATTGCCTTTGAGTTGGTTGACTAGTCGGCAGTGTAGCAGTTGATTGTGAGTTTGGAAGATTTACTGGTGATACTACAGTCATTCGTACTAATTCACCGGATCTTCTTATTAGATCTACTACGTGTTCATGAGAAGCAGTCGATACATCTTCTCCATTGATCTGAAAATAAAAATATAAAAACTAGACTGTCGGAATAATAATATAAACATAAATTTTATTGCAAATTCAACTATTTCAGTGATGTTATTTACAATTACAAGTTGTTCATTTATGCAAAACGTGTTTTTGCATCCGTTACAAATACTTTTACAACGACGGAAAATTATGATTTTATATAGACACACTTAGAGACACGGACAAGTTTTCCGGTCACGGAAACTATTTTGTGTAGTGACGGAACATTTAATTGCATCCACTGATGATTCTTTTTTTTTTTTTAGTTATAAAATTTATTTTCTTCAAGTTATCACAATTTCAATATTTATAATTTCAATTTTCGAAAGTTTGATATAAGTTCATTGTTTCGAATAAATTTGAATCCAAATTAAGGGAGTTTCTGGTCTAGAACTATAAATTTGAAGTCATTTTTTAAGTGCCGTAAAAAAAGGGAATCAATATTTTTATGATCGATTTTTTATATGATATTTTTTAATATTTCAGGAATACAGAAAAAAATTGAAAGTTCAAAAAGTTATCAGTTGATGAAGCGGGAGGCCTCAAAAAATTGACACGCGACCATATCCACGATTCCAACTCCTAGCAATTGAAAAAAAAAAAAGTCAAAAAGATTATTATCTGAAGTATTATTATTATTATTATTATCTCTACCCCCATGTAAGTATACGTAAGATTTTTTGAACCCCCCCCCCTTCTCCTTTCTTACGTAAGATTCTATCTTGATCTTCTAAATAATAAACTGTTATGTTAGAAAAGGATTAGTTTCACTAAAACTAACAGGTCAATGTGGATCCATCATTTTCATTTTTTAACAAGTAATAATGTTTTTTAACAAAAAATGTTTTTTATTTTTTAAATAGTAAAAGTACGATAATACACGGAAAAATACTATAATTTTTTCTATAGAACCAAACATGGATAACAATAAAAACATATGAAATTTTAATAAGTTATTTTTTTTTTTCAATAAGCAATAAAAATTATTTAAATAAAATAAAATTTTGACTGTACACTTTAAAATTAAGAAAATTATTTGGAATCCAAAATGAAATTAGATTTTAAATATTGAATTTTGATTCACGAAATATTACGTAAGAATTAATTTTATCCCCCTCTCCCCCAACATAAGGACATGTAGATCTTTTCTTAACCCCCCTCCCCCTCAATACCCTTACGTAATTAATGAATGGCCCCGAAGTGGAAAAAAAAAAATTTTTTTTCACTAAATGGCGATTGCCTGAAAAAAAAATTAATTTTTGTACCACTTTTTTTGAATTTTCCGAATTTTTTAAAAATAGTAAATTTTAAAATTCGGGAATAGAACTTGAAAAATCGTGGGTATCGTTTTAAAATTAGATGCCGCGTCAGAAAAATAGCTATATCTCTTAATAAAATGATTCGAATTTTCTAGAATCATTCTAAGGATATATTTTTAAAGGGTTAAGCTTTGAAAATATGAAAAAAATCGATTTTTTTTAATTTCTAGACCAGAACACCCCTTTAAACAGTAGAAAAAATTTTTGTTTTATTACCTGAATAAGAAAGTCTCCTTTTCTAAGTCCAGCCAAATCGGCAACTCCACCCGGACTAACATCATCAAGGTATTGGGCTGCTGGAGCTAAACCAACTAAAGTTGACGGTGTTGTTTTAGCTCCGCGAAGGATAAAACCAAAACCTTTTTTCGACCGATGAAGTATAACTGATCTTGGCTCTGAAGTAGCACTAAACATACATATCCTATAATTAAATTAATAATATATAATTGTAGCGTAAAAAATAAAAGATAGACATATGATATAATAAATAATTATTTCTTACGGCTTCTTCAACCTCGGAGCAGTCGCGAAATATTTCTGCTGTGCTTCCCTACGTCCAATAACACGATTACGACCTTCTCTCATATGTTGAGGTCCTAAAGGTATATTGGTGTGCCGAAGCCTGACTTCTTGAACACAATGGGCGGGAAATAGTCCAGTGCCTTGACCTCGGAGTACGCCTTCCAGTAGACCACAATCTGTCGCTCCAGTGACTGGTGTAACAAACAATAATGAACATATACACACTATATATTATATATTATATAATCTCTATTTAATAATAAATTTCATAACATAGCTACCGAGTAATACAGTTATGAATAATTTTATACGTATTAAATTACAAATTCATAATCTATTACCGCATGAAAGTGTATAAGAATGGAATGAATAATAAAATAATTTATGATGAAAATAAAAAATTGAACTGAAAAAAAAAACTTGTGCCATGTTCATTATTGAGCAACGACTTTGGCTATTCAAGTTTTCCTTTGGCCAGATACAAGAATCCAAAGTTGTTTCATTTGGAAGTAGGTTTTTGCTTGATGGTAAATCGATTCTACCTTCGAGAATGTCGCCCTGGTTGATAGTCAGGTGTCCGGCGATACCGCTGTTATAACTCTCGACGCAGACCACCGTCGTACCGGGAATAGAGAGCGAGTTCGTTGTGTCGGACTGCGATGTACCAACACCCGAGCTGTCACTAATGATGTCCGATGCTGTGTCCCCGAGACTTTTGTCTATATTAAAATAAAATTAATAAACAAACAAAATTTAATACATATTAATGGATTTATTTTAATTAAATTATAAAAAAAAAAAAAAAGAATAAAAATGACAATCCATTATTTATTTTATTTAGCGAAACTCTAAGCTGCTTTTTGCATTAGAATGGATAAAAATGAGGGCTAGTCCCTGATTTATTAATCTAATAAAATGTAAAACTCGCGGGAACTGGTTGATTTTGCATTAACATTGCATAACTACATGCTTGCACAGCAGCTGTGTTTGTTTTATTTTATTGTTTTTAATAATTTATCTGTGAGGAGTATAGCGTTAAATTAGTAAACAGAATTTATATAAATTTAACATCTAAATTTACTAAGACAATGATGAATGAAAGGTGATAAAAAAATGAAGGACAAATGATGATATGAATTAATGAATTATGATAAAGTGAAACATTTAACAAATTAACGTCACATTATTTCATTGAGAGATCAATTATCTATATCTTCCAACAATAAATATATTATACACATTATGACATTATGAATAATTAATTATAATTTATTTATTTAATTAGCTATAATATCGTTATCATCATGACGATTTACCTGGTGCCTTATTCACTCTCGTTTGGTGGTGATGGTTTTACACACTCGAGAGATAAATTTAAACAAACACCAGAGTAGTATCTTGACAGTAAAAAGCGATTGAGGTTTCATCATAAATATTTGTTTGTTTTTTTTTTTTTTTTTTTTTTTCCCGTGTAAATGTATGTTGTTTTGAAATTAAAAAAAAAAAACTGAATAAAGAATTGTGTACCTGTTACAATGCTGGCCGAATCTTCACCGGAAGGTTGATTGCTGCCCTCAGATAGGCTGGAACTTGCTGAACTGAAAGGTGCGAAACTTCGGCTACTTGGTGAGGGTGACGGTGGCATCTCCATCATGCGTCCTTGAATGTCTAGCCGGTGTTGTAACCCAAATCGGTGATGGTGATGCTCATGTAGTCTCGTAAGGCCTTCTATTCTTAAGTTTTGATAGTGCTCCGCATTTGGTGATCTTGAAATTTTTTATAGTGCCATCGTGGTTCAATGTTTTTGTTTGTGATAAAAGCGTAAAATGTTATTGCTCGAAGAAAGAATTTTTGGATTTTTATTTTTTTCCCCCATGAAAAAAAAAAATATATAAAAAATATATGTCGAGATATATGAAAAATATATTTTAAATATATTAAAAATCTATAAAAAATATGTATAGTAAACATATTTTTAATAACTAACTTTTGACGTTAAGATATATCTTAAAATACATAAAAAATACATAGCTAAAAATATTAAAAAATATATTTGAAATATATAAAATATATATGAAAATTGGTCAAAAGTTAGTTATTAAAAATATATTTACTATACATAATTAATATATTTTTTATAGATTTTTAATATATTTTTCATGTATTTCGACATATATTTTTTTTTTTCATGGGAGTTATTATTACTGATTTATTATTTTTTTTTTTTACGAGAAGAAATGTAACAAAATTTTCTTAACCCTCCATCCGTGTAACTTCGATAATACCCGTTAGTTGCTTTGTACTTAGCGCTCCGCTGATATTTATTTTAGAACTCAACTACAGACATGTTTTCAATTGTTTGAAATTTTACAACAAATAAAAATAAGATCTGATTGATATAAATGTTTTTACAACATTTGTACCTGTAATTTTTTTTAATTTTAAATGTGGAATTTTTTTATCATAATTTAGCTATTGTAAAAATCCAAAAAAAAAGGTCTGTTTATTTCAGTTTCATAAAAAAAATCATTTTTTAGGCATTGGAATTATTATTTAAATAATAATGTAACATTTTGGTCATAGTGCAACGGATGAAGGGCTGGTTATGGTAAAGTTATTGATTATTTTTAATTTGAATAAATGATAAAAAAAAAACTTACACTATTAAATAAAAAAAAAAAAAAATAATCAATAACAAATAAAAAAATCCATATTAATTCTTATCTTCTAGCGAAAACAATTTATGCTTACCTCACATGTGGATCTCGTAAACTGGGAGTTTGATATTCGGACGGTAATCGATTTAAAGTATTTTGCAATTCATTATTATGATTATTAATATTATTACTAGTGTTGTTATTATTATTATTTCTATTTAAATTATTATGACCCTGTTGGTTTTGACAGTATGATTGTGGTGGCAGACGGACCATTGTGCTTACTAGTAGCTGTTCGGACGGTATTCTCTGGAGATTTCCGCATTCACCGGTACTATTACCACCACGTGGTTGTTCTATGGACGGCACTCGATTGAGACTACTGTGGTGTGACTCAGCACGCGATATCCCAGAATACTGATGTTCTTCAGACGATACTCTGCTCATCGATGCGCTCGAGTACTGTTGTTCTGCGGACGGTGTTCTTGCCATCAAACAATCATTCATATATTGTTCGCTGCCGGACGGAATTCTACTAGAAGATGACGATGAAGATGATGATGTTATACTCGAGCTATAGTGCTCGTTCATAGGAAGTCTACTTAGTGTTCCGGATGAATACTGATCTACTGAAATGGTACGCGTTAGTGTACCACATGTAGATGATTCATTTGAAGATGGTATCCTGGTCAAGGTCCCCAAATTACTTGCTGAACAGCTTGTCGTCATGCCGGCAAAAGCCACTGAACGTCTCTTTGGATTGTAGCTTGGTGGATCTTTAAGTGGCACTGCAAAATTTTTTAGTTTTTGTAAGGTTAAGTAATCCTCTATTTTACTTAGCCTTACAACTGGGACTCTACAACTGATCAACAAGGCTTAGAAATCATTCTTATTTGTCAACTTTTCAGAGAACTAGAAAAAATCTCTGTCCGATAATTTAAGCTTCTTTTTAGATAAAAATAAATCTTGAAGTTTGAATTTATTGTTATCTTGATTGAATTTTTTCCACTTCAAATTTTAAGATAGTTAACAAGGATTTGAAAAGTTTCCAAATTTTTTTCGCAGATTGTAAAAAAGACTTTATTTGTCGAAGAAGGTGATAGAACTTCACAAGGACTCAATAAGCTCTTACTTTTTTACAGACATATTTATCTGAAAATAAGTTTAAACTTTCATGTTAATTTTTTTAAATTATTGGCAATTTAATCAAGATCTTTCTATGGTATTTTGTTTAAAATTTTATGGTTTAAATAGCTATTTTGTATTTTTCAAACCAAATTTTGATTTAAAAGTTTCTGTGTACATATCTATTAGGGTGCGTTAAAATTTAATCTCTAAAAGCAACCTTTTAAAGTTGAATTTTTGAGTTCCGCCTTTAGCAGGAGTTAGGTTTGGGCATTTCCTGAGATATTTTGATGTGTCAGGATTTATTTGATATTCACATAATTGTTTAACAGGAATTTTGATGAAGCAATTTTTCTGGAATTTAAAAAATTTCAAAATTTGGCCAAACGAAGCTTCTGTTAAAAAATTCTGTGAATATCAAATAAATCGTGACACACCAAAATATATTCGGAAATGCCCAAATACAGCTCCTGTTAAAAGCAAAACTCAAAATTCCAATTTTAAAAGTTTGCTTTCGATTAAATTTTGACGCACCCTAATATTTATATTTATAAAATTCAATTTCATTTAATTAAAATTATTATGATCGTTTATTTTTCGTTTTTCTAAGCCTCGATATTTAGATCAGTTGTTTTTTTTTCTTTTTTAACAATTAGCATCCTCACGCATCATACGCATTATAAGTTACCATCAATAGTTATTACATTTTTTACAATACTCAACAATGGTTAAAGGTTTAAGTTGACTACGCAGACTCCAAAAACCTTTTCAAGTTATATAAGCATTCATATTATTTATTACCATACACACGTACACACACTTACGTGGTAGTGTGTGTAATACAAAATAATTATACGGAATTAAAGTAGGTATTTATTTTTAAGTATAATAATATGTCAGTTATCATTAGCACAATGACAATAATACTTAATTACTTAATTAGTGTTGTTTTTACAAAGCGGTGAAGCACACGCACACCCAGTCACAGTCTTTTACGCGGATTTATATCAACTTATTTTTTCAAGATACATTGCTAGCAATACGGGGGCTATAGTAAGATAACGGGAGGATTTTTATCACCGTTGGTTTTTATTAGTTTACTTAAATACCTTTAACTTGGGATGTTAATATTTACATTTATTTCATTGTGTTATATTCTTATCTAATTCATATAAATTTTTAACTTTATTCAATTTTTTGTGGACAAATTTATTAAATAAAATATAAAATATCAATAGATAGTTGATAAAATATTTTAATTTCAGAAAATAAAATTTAATTCTCAATGTTCTAATAATAACATAACAAAAGTAAAATCTCACACGTTTTCACGATTTGAGGTGTGCAAAATATAAATTAAAAATCTTGATTTACTAATAAAAACTTGAAAGTTAATTTACAAATAATAAAGATTTTCATTTTATATAATTTAAATGAATAAAAATTAGGTAAGAATAAATGACAAATGGTAAATATGCATTAATTTATTACTTGGAACGTAACATTACACTGATAGAAAATTTATGTTGACTCAAGAGATATTTTCTTGATCTAAGAATTTATTTTGGAAGACAAATGATTATTTTGCTTTAAGAATTTCTTGTCTTGATTTAGATTTTCTTGGCTTAAGAGCTCTATTATCTTCAATCGATACATTTAAGTTTTTCAATCAAAATAACATTATCGTTTAAAAAACTTAAAATAATTCATCATCAAAGTATATTTCAAAAACTGAATAGTCTTTAATTTTTATACCAAAAAAAAATTATTTCTTGGAAATAAGTAAATTAATTAATGACTCAAAAAAAAAAAAACCATTCTTAACACAAGTCGGTAACATCTTGAATCAATGTTATCGCCTATCTTGAACTAAGAGACAAAAATTCTTGAAAGAAATATATCTATATCTAGTTTCAAGAGTTCAAGTTTTGAAGAAAAAAAGTTTCTTGAATCAAGATTGTTTTTCTATCAGTGTAGCAATGGAAAAAGTCACTCAAATAAAAGCATTTAATTTATCAAAATAATATACAACAGCGTGACTATATCAACACCTTTTTCCGCATAGCATATATTTAAATAATCTTAATTTGTTATTTTTATTTATTTTCTTACTGTTTCATTCTTTAAAATACCGAAGAAACTCGATACAAGTATCGAGTTGTAACCCAACCATCACCACCAAAAGATTCCACATAGTTACTAGTGTAGCGGCATTTACTTCCTCGTGCTTTTTCACCGAAGATCGATTGATATCGATATCGACCACGATGCAAGCCATGATATTTCTTCCTTACTTTACCCTCCGCGTCTTGGCGTCTCTAACCATTTCTTTAAAGATCACGATACAGGGGAAAGGGGACGACAAAGATACCCTCCAACTCTAACGAACATCTAACGAGTATGCTAAAAGCGTGCACGTGCTCATGCCCAAGCACTCAAATACATGCAACACATATATGTATATATAGATATAAATACAAGTACAGATATATATCTATATATTTACAGATTCACTCAGACGATTGATTCTTGCAAGTTTCCTCAAGTGTGTACGCGTATCTTCAGTATCTCAAGGGAGTCACGTCGTCGTATGTCAAAGTCAGTCTTTTACAGAGCTTCTCACCGAAGATCTTGGTTTAGTGTCCCGGTGAGAATATCCATCAACTTTACTACTATTCGTTTTATTTATTATTCATTTATTTTATACGTTATTTATTCATATATCAATATAAAAAAAACATTTATGTTATTGGTCAGTCGGTTATTGAAGCTACGCTACTATTACATCTTTCATCTACTGGGGATATAGAATTAAAACTAAAGTTAATTTGTAAACATATAAACAATTATTATTTCGTTTATACTCACCGACATCTTCAAGCTGATAAGTCTTGATGACTTCCGCAAGTTCCATGTTACCGGCAATCACCGCAACTTGGTAGGGGGTTTGATTCGCATAATTTAAACTGTCCTTCTGCGCGCCCCTGAAGAGTAACGTACGAATGCAAGATGCATCTGTGTTGTTAACGGCACACACGTGCAACGGTGTATTGCCTGACGCATTTCGTGCGTTCATATCTGCACCGTAGTACAGAAGATGATCCAGGTGTCGAACAAGATTATTTCGGCAAGCCTAAAACAACAATCAAACTTGTAAGTATTTTATTTTTTCTTCTGGGATAATTATTTTTATCCAATTTTATTTTATTTTATTTTTTCTTTTAAGGTAGGGTAGAAGTACCGTTTTTGGCCAGTTAATATTTGAATTAATTTATAAAAAATTATAATACTGTAACCATATTTTTGTTGAGTTTTAAAAAATTTATATTAAAACAACCGCGGCTGCCCAATTTCAAAACACAGTAACTGACAATTTTAAGACTTTTAAAAATTTTTCTTATTAAAAAAAAGTTTGCGCGCCAAATTGATAAAAAATTTGATTTATGAATAGAAAATACTTGAATATAAATATTTTTAAGAAAAAATGCTTGAAATTAAGGTTATAAGAAATGCAGCAATACTAAAAAAAAATCAGGTATAAAAATTTTGCAGTTACTGTGTTTTAAAATTGGGCAGCCGAACTTGAGTTTGTGATGGTTTATTAATATAATTTAATTTCTATCATTTATTTGAACAATAAATGGCCACAAACGGTACTTTTACCCTATAAGTAATAAAAATACAAACATGGTGAATTTCCTGCCATCCCTGAAGATCTTGGGCACCGATTGTCGCGTGATCATGAAGTAACGCGTTACATATCATTTCGTCGGCTTTATAAATAACACTATAATAAAGTGGTGTGAGACCTTTAGTATCTTTGTAATTTGGACTAGCACCGAGTTCTAAAAGAGTTTTTGCAGCTTCTCGGTTGTTTCTTTCAACTGCACGGTGCATCGCTGTAAGACCTTCTTTCGTTCGGTAATCTAACAGTGCTCCACCGTTTACTAGAGCGATTAAAACTTTAGTTGGCTTTTTCAAATTTGTCGCCAGAGTCAAAGGTGTTTCTGTAAGTGTAAATAATTCATTTAATATTTATAATTTATTATGAGTTGGTTTATAAAAATATATAAATTTAAGGAGATCCCCGCAAAGTAGTCAAATTTTGAAAACTTCGTGAAAATTTGTGAATTCAATCTACGTAGCCTAATAATTAATAAAAAAATTAAAAAACAGTAGGTTTCCGGGATATTTAATGGAGTAATTAGGTTTGAAAATTGTAATTTTTACTTGTAGGTAAATGGAGATTCCACCAGCCGTGTATTTGGTAAAGAATTTAACGATTTTAAAAAAATTTTATTTTCATTGAATTTGATTGAAAAAATAATAAGCTTTCGATTAAAACAATAAAAAAGTAGTGCTATATTTTTTATTAGTCAATTAAATGCTAATAATTATTTAATGAGTAAATTTTTCGAAAATTTCCTCAAAAATGTTATTAATTAATTTAAAAATTAATTTTAAGATGCATAACAAAAGTATTTCTACGTGTTATTTATTTATAATAAAATAGTAAAGAATTTTACCTCCAGTTTCAATGTCATGAAAATTTGGATCCAATCCTTTGTTACACATTTTTGAAATTTTCTCAACTTGACTATTTGTTACATACTCAATTAATCTCCGGTAATTTGACCGTGTGTGTAAGGCTTTTAATTGTTTTTCATCCAGATGCAAGGTCTTGTAAACTCGCCGCTTGTATTTGAGCTACAAATCATAAAGATAAATGATGTTAGATAACATTAAGCGGCAATCCTGATAAATTTATTCTGGTAGCTAGTGTAAATATAATAACAATAATAGTAATAATAAAGGGGAGCAATTGGATAGATTTACTTTTGAGTAAGTGAGATTCACAAGGCGTGAGACCATTAACAGAGGTACAGCAACAGTGGCATCTAATAGTTAGTACTATTACTGTATGCCGTAGATCTTGTATCATATGAAGGACAATAGAAGACAATAAAGGAGAAACGATAATAGACGGTAGCACAGCATAGACATAGACAACGGTATAATAACAACTATTTGGCTTATTTCCTACTATGTGCTGTCTAGAATAAGTGAATCTACGATTCATGGTTGTTGTTACATCGTTGCCCTATCGTATCGTTTCACTATCGCTTGTTCACTATCGGATCTCTCTTACTGTTCTAGCTGGAGACTGGAGATACACATTGAATCACCCTTGTGCAACTAGATCTCTGGAGAAGTAAAGGTACTGCACGTTCCACGTTTGTCTGTTTCACGTTTAAAGACCACCGCTTCTTATTCTTGGTGGATTCTACATAACGGTGCGTGAGTAGAGTGCCTTCCATGAAATCGTTTCTCGTACTAACTACTGCTAAAACTTGTTACTTTTCTTTACCTTGTTTCTCTAATATATAATACTCTCCTCTTTGCTAAAGAAATACGAACACCGTACGAGTTTGTAATCCTAACAATCTCATATAAATTTTGAATTTACTCAAATAATCAACATACCTACAGTATCTAGTATCTAGTACTTAGTACCTAGTATCTTCGGAAAACTATATCCTCAATAAGATGATTAGTTTATGGAAATTAATCAAGACATCCTTCGAGATAAAGTAACAGTAAGTTCGAGTACATCCTAACCGGCTTTACTATCACAGATCTAAAAATAACTTACTGTACCGACATTAGACTTTATTTACTCTTTACTCTATATTGGGAATTAATTTGATAAAAAAAATGCAAATCATTATCTAAGTAAACGCAGAGTAAAAATTTGAAAGTTTATAATGTAAATTATTTCTTGTTGATAAAATATGTTGACTGAATCATCTCAATATCGTTATGAGTGATATCGATTTATGGTTATCCAACATCTGAGAACCTCAGGTTAAGAAACTTGATCAAGTGTTTGATTATGTAAAGACCGTGAAGAAACTTCTCAAACTTGTTAATAATTTATCGGATCAACTTACATTTTTAAGTTTTTTTTCTTTTACAAATAAGATAATTAGTTTTACTTTAACTCAAGAAATTGACTATTCACAACTTAAAAAAATTCATTGATTTCCGTTCAATTTTTGGAATTTTAATTTTTATCAAGTGTCGATTTTACAAGTACTTTAATTATACTAAAGCCATTGTTAGATATTAAAATTTTATGACAAGTAAAATTATTAAATTTTTAAACGATGTAAATTATTGTTTTGTTGTATTAAAACCAGTTGGTATTATTTAAAAAATTAAAATATTCTTAAATAGCGTAAAACTTATATGCATATTACTGATGTACTTAGTATTCATATTAATACAATTTATTTTCTTTAAAGAATTTTCATTTTGTCATAAAAGAAGAGACGGGTTTTATTAACTTTAAAATATGTGAATTGAGGATTAAATTTTTTTATATCTTATCGGGATTATGCAAAAATTACGGGCTTCAGTAAACTTTTTTTCTATTTCTGAATAATATCATACTTTTCCATGTGTGTGTTAGATTAAATGTTTTTTTTTTACTTGTATTAAGCAGATGAGAAAATTACTATTTTACCTCTAAGTGGCCGACTGGTCCATTGAAGGGATAATCTCCAAGGCGACGTTCTTCATCCAAGAATTTTCCAGCTTTTCCATTTACAGGAGGACAGAAAAGACCGTAGTTGAAGCTCTCCTTTAATTCCTGTAAGTTTCCGTTTATTTATTATTTACGACTAATTTTATTATTATGTTCGTTTTTAATAATATGTATAAGTAGACTTGCATTCATAATTATTAAAGTTTTTTTCTTTCCATTGACTGGAAAGAACAGTAAATTATAAGTTTGAAAAAAAGTTTATTATCTTAGAAAAATTTTTAAATAAATATTCTAATGTAGATCTGGGCGAAATAAATTTTTAATGCGCTTCGAGCTTCAAATTAGCGAATAATTTTGTAAAGAATTTTCAAATGATGATTTGCATAAATTATTCTAAGCAATATTTCTTTAAAAGTATAAATATTTTCAGTCTATATATTATGTTCTGTTACAAGAGAACTCGTGCAACAGATGATGATTCTTGCCTGCGGCTCAGGCGTGATTCACGCTCGTTCTCCTGTAACTGCAGAACCTATAGGCTCATTCTACAAACACTTTATCCCATAATTTGCCATTTTTTTGACTTGTTCCATAAAGGAATATTATATTATTAGCAGTAATAATATGTCAACTAATCATACCTAGAATTTTTACACCGTCAATATAAACATTAAATTACAAATGATGAGGAGAACTTTTAATTTTATGTTAATAGGGTAGAAGTATCGGTTTTGGCTATCGTAGGACCATTTTTGGCCACTTGATATTTTAGTTAATTTGTAAAAAATTTAACTATTCAATTAGAATTTATGAATTAGTACATTTATACGAATTGAATTCATAAAGTATTACGCTTTATTAAGTGCACGCCTCATAATTTCATTTTTCACAATAAAATTGATTAAAATAAAATATAAAAAGCAAAATAATAAAAATCAGAAAACTCTGCTATGGTTTAGTGGTGCCATAACTCTAAGGTGAGGAAAAAAAATACTATAATAAAATGTATAGATAGGTATACAAAAAAATCCACAATTATATATTAGTTTTTTATAAATAATTTAAATTTTGAGTTTCGCTTTTAACAGGAGCTGTATTTGGGCATTTCTTGTTATATTTTGGTATGTCACAATTTATTTGATACTCACAAAATTTTTTAACAGGAGTTTCGTTTGGCCAAATTTTGAAATTTTTAAATTCCAGAAAAATTGCTTGAACAAAACTCCTGTTAAAAAATTATATGAGCATCAAATAAATTCTGACACATTAAAATATCTCAGAAAATGTTCAAACATAACTCCTGCTAAAAGCGGAACTCAAAATTCCAATTTTAAAAGGTTGCTTTTAGAGATTAAATTTTAACGCACCCTAATACAGACATCCGGAAAAGATTATGTTTAATAATTAAATGAGTTTGTTTTATCACCAATGCGATCAATATTTTTTGACTAGTTTTTAAACTAATTCAAGTCGAGATGGAGCATTCCATCTTCGCTAAAAATCGAGACGGGATTGTCTCTTGTTGTTAGGTCGATGGACTCCATCAAACAAGAATACTAGTAAGCTGGAAGTTGTTAGTATCTGTTCGAGGTATAAAGATGTTAATAAACGAAAATCGTCTGAGAGCGAAAGCAACTTTGAAAAAATTGGTTGAGAAAATTGGTTTATTATGTTTAATGTTATTATTTACTATGTTAAACAAAAAAATTGTTATTGAAATATATTCTATGTGCCTGACAAATTATTTGACTTGATATAAGTGTACTCATAACCTGTAAGTGCGATATAAATAACAAAAAATCAATTTCAGTTTCGAGAAAACTTCTTTTTTTGAAATGAGAGCACAACCTCAACGCTTCGCTTATAAGGCGTGCAATAAAGTGGCCAAAAAAGGTACACTGGTCACAAACGGTACTTCTAACCTATTTATCAGTTTTCTATGAAAGTTAAAATTAAGAGTGTATAGTATCTTGGATATTGATATCAAAGATGTGATATAATATCGAAGTATGAGTATCAGAGACCAGTTGAGTGTGTCTGATCGTAATAGACTTGCATTGGAGCCTTGAACGGGATTCAATCGAGAGTAAAAGACGACTTGCTCTACGTCAAAGGAGTATAAGTAGAGTGTAGAGTGCAGATATATAGTTCTATACTCTGCAGTGCAAAGTTAAAGGCCTTGTCTGAGTACTAGATGTGTATTATATACAAACGTGAATGCGTCGCACGTGCTAAGTCAAACGGACTTGTATTATCATCGCCGGTAAGAGAAAAGAAGAAATAGTCGTCTGGATGTAATGGGGGAGGTAAAAATATAAGTACAGACAGAGATGTCCATTAAATAAGTATAAATTACCGATTATTTTTAAAATCAATTATAATAAATTTTCAGTGAATTGAATTTTTTAATCTTCAGAATAAAACGAATTGATTATTTAATAAAAATAATGCTTTTGTACGGATATATTTCACATGTGGGAAGTAATGTGTGATCGCTGATGCGTAGTCGATAGTCACGAAGCCAAATAAAAGTACAAACTAAAGTGCAAATAACGGAAAAACGATATGCGTTGCTGATGGGCTTCATTGTAATTCATAGCCGTTAAATTTGTAGATTCTTTAATTAATAAATTGCAATGCTAGTGACCGAAAGGTACCCCGGCAGACTTAAGGACACGTGCCTTCTGGCTCGAGTCAAAGGAAGGTTATAAGTATAATAATTTTCCACCTTTCTGATCACGGAAATTCTTCAGACGTTTATTATATTATATTTATTACTCGAGAAGTATTCTTCATACAGTTTAAAACGTCAAAGTTAAATCAGTAGTATCGATTTTATGTAATTATATACATTGAATTTGACATCGGTAACAACCATTTCTTTTTTGTTTTAATTGTTACCGAATATTGCACATAATGAGATGAGTGCTGCTTAATATTTTGATAAGAAAATTTATAACAAAATAATTATCATCGGATTTCAATAATTATTTTCAGTAAAAGAAGCAAAAATTTATTTGATTTTTTACAATTTCGTTTAAATTTATGCGTAATTTTTTTTTTTTTTTAATAATTATGCACTCTGTTTTACTTATACTCATATTTTCTGTGAGTATTTAACTTCTAGGTGTATCCTTAGTCGGTCATTTGAAGTTTTAATTATAAATACATTTTATAAGTGTTCTATTGAAGAAAATATGATTGTCTGACGCAAGCATTTTTGAATTTACAATAATTTTTTTATCAGAAAAATTGATATAGAAGATCGACTACTATATGAATAAAATTAATTACATTAATAAAAGTATTATAATTATTAATAACGCTTAAATTATCACGAGAGCGTTCGACGCGTGGACTTATAGATTTAATTTTGTTTTTGTCGTGATATAATATTCAAGATGAAAAGTAAAATTTATATTTTCGCAGAATAAAAATTCAAGATCAGAGTATAAAATATAAATAACTCTTCGTGTAAATGTTTATTATTCATCAACTCTATACGTTGGTAAATAACTTAAGATGAGCGCTTTAGCTCGTCGCTAAACCTACAATTAAAGTTATTAACTATTCCATAGTTGAAAAAAAAAAAAAAAATAATCGTCGCTTATAAGCGTGACAACATTTTTTTATTTTTTTTGCATGGTTATTATGTCTCTTATAAATTATTTATATGTTAAAATATATATTACAGAGTTAAAGATTAAGATTTATGATTTAGTATTAGATATAATAATGATGTTTATAACTTTTTTTAGGATATGAAATTATAAAGTTGTTAAAAAATTTACTTCAGAGGGCTTTCTATGTAATTTTCTTTGATCATTGGATTTTTTAGCACATCCATAGAACCCGGAAATTGTAATTAAATGTAAATACATATATATGGCATATTGACTCTCTACAGAGAGACCTTTAGGGTTTAGGGAAAGGGGTATACTTGATTAATTATTGCCGTTTTGATCCTTTCTATTGATCTTTATCAAACGAAAAACTTACACCTCGCTGGCTCAGTTGATTTATTGTAATTTGTATATGTATAGTTTTACTTCACAAATTAAACTCAATGATAAAGTAAAAAATCAACACAAAGTCTATTCAATTAAATAAAAAACAAATTGGTGGTTACTGGTAACATACAAAAAAGTTGCTGTTGGTAATTAATACTGGGAAAAAATAACCACTCATGCGTGAAGAGTTATTAATTTTTAGAGACTTTGAATCTGCAAAATATTTTAAATAAATATGCACGAGAGGTCGGCTGAATGTGAGAATAAATTGCAAGCGCAATATTTTATCACAGTTATTATTGTTTCGCACGATTGTGACTTTAATAAAATATATATATAAATATAAATCAATAAAAATAACAAACAATATTGAATATTAAAAAGTCAATTGTTTTATCAGAATTTTTAAATGAATAAAATACACCTATGAGATAAATATCAATGATTGGTTACATTTTCATTAAAAAATAATTAAACTTTAATCCCTTAACATACATTGTAGATTACAAACGTTATTTAATCATGATAAATATCACCTTTGACACCAATTTTATAATTTAAAACTACATGGGTAATTAAATTTGATACATGATAACAAAGTTTATTGCCGGTAAAATTAAATGTACAATTTAAAAAAAATCTTGATTACTCAATTGATTCATAAAATTATATTTTATACATAAATGAATTTAAAAGTAATTGATCTGTATATATATATATATTATTTTCACTCTTTAACTGTATGCTCTTGATTTATATTATGTAAATATCTTTTCTTTTGTTACTCTTTTCATCCAGCAGTGTTTTACATTTTTTAGTCTCGTTTTTTTTTTATTTTTTATTTTATCGGTCTTATTTACGATGATCATGTCGATAAAAATACATACGCACATGTAAGAAGACGTGGATTGAAAGCAAAATTTATCTGTACTTAATTTTGAAAGAGAAAGTCTCGAAAGTTTGCGAATTAAATTTTCCTCTGAACAATGTGTCATAAATTTTGTTTATCATTGATTAACGGCCATTTTAAAATAATTCCGTAAGAAATAAAATAGAGGTAAATATTCTCAATCATAAATATGTTTACTGATAATGATAAAACAATTTAACAATTGTGAAAAATTTTGAGATTTTAGAAATTTTTCTTCATTGATCTACTATACAATATGGTGAAAAAGAAACTGAATGTAAAATTTTTTGGTAATTTTGTATTTTTACATGCAACTTTTTTTTATCGTACAATTCAAGTGCAATTTTTTTTGAATGTATAAATAGAAAATGTTTTTTGTAATTGTCTTCGAAGATATTCCGATGTAATAAATATATAAAATGATAACGATCGGAACTAACTGAAACCTCTCGGCTACACTGTAATAAATATTGTATATATCAAGTAAGCATTATTATAATTAGGTTTTATTAATTATTAATATTATAATTATTATTAACTATCATTTAATCAACTAGTAATAAGCTGATTCGTCCTTATTAATAATCCTTTATATATTGCCTTTGCGACAAAAGATTAAAAAATTCGTTTATAAGACAAATAAATTCACTGTGCATAGAAACTCATTGTATTAAATCATAAAGGAGTTTTCAAATTTGAAATTAAAAAAAAAAAAAAAAAAACATTCAACACAAATAAAAAATAACTTTGTTTTTTTACGCTTGGACCAAAACATTTAGTCTCATACATCACCAAAATTAAAACGCAATTATAGTGTATGATGTGATTGAAGTTATTTTTGCTCATTCAAATATTCATATGTTACTATTATTATTATTATTCTAATTATTTTAATAACTATGCAACTGCAAAAAATATAATAACATTCCTGCCAAAAGTAATATATAATAAAATTTATTAAAAAGTTGATATTTAAACATCGCGTATGACCGTGTGTAAAAATAAATAATAAAAAAAAACCCCCGTTGAAGCTGACATTTTATATTATTTAAATTACATTGTAACTTATATATTCAAAATACATATTTTAAATATTTACATATAATTATAAATATATTAATTGGCTGATAAATAACACAATTTATAAGTACTGCTTTTATTATTTGATAAAATTTAATATATATTATAAAATGTTTAACAAATATAAAATGATTGAACAATTGAAATAAATATCAATTGATAATCAAATAATGTCCATTAAATTAAATGAAAAAAAGAAATAAATTTGTTATTTAATTAAATAGATAAATTAATTATTTGTTAACATAAATAAATAATTTTAATAAATATGATCAGTGGATACGGGATATTTGGAGGTGATGAATTATTGGCAAATTCTTGTTCGTCATCGCTACCCATAAAAGTTAAATTAAAACGCAATTGTAATGTATGATGTGATTGAAGTTATTTTTTTTTCATCCAAATATTTATATGTTATTAATTTTATTATTATTATTATTATTATTATTATTATTATTATTCAATTTTTTAACGTAAGTGAGAGTATAACTTAATTTATATATTATATACGGCTAGTAAAAAATTGACGTTTGATACGTCTAGCTATGGCGCATAACACTTTCTGACGATCATGTATGGCAGAATAATGACCGAAACGTGTCTCAATCAGAACTTTATGGGGTGTAATTGCGGCTTTGAAAATAATAAGAAGAATAAAGCGATAATATAATGGTTATATATAGCACAGCATCACTTGTGATTTTATAATTTTAAGGCAAGTGTTCTTTAACTTTAAATGTACAATATAAAGTCGACTTCATAAATTAAACAGACAGTTATTAATATGCACAGTCAATTTATTGCCTACAATTACTTAATGTATTAATCAACTTGATAAATTTATAAAAACAAATATTTTATCAAAAAATTATCCGCAAAAGACACCGACAGAAATAATTCGTATTACTAATTTTACTATCTAAAAAAGCAATAAATGTTTTTTCAACTAAAGTTTAATGAAAATATTTTTCATATTTCCTGTTGCTGATCGATAAGAATAATTTTATTTACAGTATATGCGTTAAGTAAGAAACGTCATAGTAAACAACATAGTAAATGAGAGCTAATCAGCGTAAGTCAGTCATGTTGGACATAGAGGATGGAGAGGATCTCGCTCGTTTTCTCAGTAATTTTGATCACCGGATCAACGATTAGTTCTGTCTAGAAGTTTCTTGATCCTTTCTTCAAGTATCCCTACATGCTGTGTAATCGTTTAAATAATGATCATAATAATAAAAAATACAAGTGAATGAATGTGCTAGTATACTGCATATATAGGAACGTAACCACATAAGTGCAAAGCAAACACATACAGATATACAATGCAGAGAGAGTCAACAAGTAGTCGATTGGCTTCTCTGGTTCTTCTCTAATCTAAAATATATGCTTGCACTTGGACTTAATAATGCAAATTGAAGACTACAAAATTTACAGAAGGCAGTGCTCAATGCAGTAGCTCAACATTACAATCTGTTTAAAGTGAGACTTTGAGATTATACGTTTACTACCTTGATATTTCAGTTCATTTATGTTTCTCATACATATGTGTTAGTATGTATACCTTATTCACATGTACATATTATATATAAGTGAGTTTAATATTAAACACGACAAGTATGCAGATAAGTTAACTACTTGGACCTTTGCGATTCAAGTTTCTTGCTATATAACTTAGGTCACATGATAATGACCTTATTACGAGAATTATGGGTGTAACAGCCAGGATATTATTTCTACTGACGTGGAAAATAGCGTGATCTTGGTGTAACTTGCTATTATTTATATTTTTTTATTCACAATTGATCGCCGTATTTTATTTCACCTGTCATATCATTTTATTTATAAAAGTATCGAATATCTTTTGTACACGGAAAGAAAATTGCGCTTAAAATTACGATATTAAGGAAGTACGAGCACCAAGGCAACTTTTGATAAAAAGCTTGATTTTTTTTTAATATGAAGTTTAAATATGTCTAAACAATTTCCGAAAATTTGAAGGAGATTGCCCGATTATTTAAATAAATAATTAACTTTGAAGTTGAGCAATTTAACATTGATACATTTTTGTATTTTTCTCGTAAAACTGTCGGTGAATATAGTTTTAAAAAACTTATGGATGAAAGTAAATATATTAGTGATAAATTTAATTCAAAACAATTTACACTTGCCCGACTAATTAAAGTGTATTAATTAAAAGAAAAATAAAAAGAAAAAAAATAAATTTATTTTATTCGAAAAAATATTTTCTTCAAAATTTTGCTCTTGTTTCAAGGTATTTACACTGAAAAAAAAAATTCTTGACTGGAGGGTAAATTTTCTTGGCTTAAGAAAATATTAAGAAAGATTGAAAATTTCTTGAATGAAGTCAAAGTTTTTTGAGCCAAGAAAATTTCTTCTTACTCCAAAATAACTTTTGTCTTCCTTAAAATTTTTTTGATGCAAGAAATTTTTTTTTCTGTGCTATTGTTGTAATTAAAAAAATAAACTTTCGAATGAGTCAAAAATTATACTTCGTTAATATTAATTTCGTAATTTTTTAATTTTTTATCAACCAACATTATAAAAAACAAAACTAACTTACAAAATAAATAATAATAATACAATGAAAAAAATAAAAAATATATGGCAAGTTAAATAAATGAATATTGTTAAAGTTTTCGATGCTTCATCATGTAACAAAGAATTTTCAGGAACATGTGATTACCTACACGGCGAGCGGACAAGAGAAAAGAATCCAAGTTTAACGGCCGAAGGGACTGTACAGAAAATTGGCGAGTAATTTATAAAGATTAGGCCCAGGCTCGATTGTATCGAAAACATGCGCCGTTTAAGATGAGATGTAACAACACGAAAATATAAAATAAATAACTAAAATTGAGAGTGAAAAAATATTAATATACGCGTTATATAGAATATATACAACAATATAACATATAGTGGAGGAAGGTATGAGATACGATTATTATATATAGATATAGATGTAAATTATTGAAGCATAAGAGGGTTCGATATATACAGGATGATAGTGTTAGACGTGGAATATCGGTGGATTATGCCTCTCGGGCAAACAAATTTAATGTCACTTTCGATTAATTCCTAACCCAGTTTGCGACGAAGGAGGAAGCTCGCAGTTGCTCTCAATTTCCGGTGGAAAATTTGGCGGAGAGCTGATGCTACACGTCGTTTAAATTTGCCATGAGTAAATTTGTTACTTTAACGATTTATGTATCATCTCCCTCGTCATTTTATTCAATGGCTATTTAATATTAATCTATCACTATTCAACATTTTAATTAGTTAACTTAATAATAATAATAATAAAAGATAAAAAAAAATTAATTGCATGATTTAAAATAAATAATGAGGATAACTTAATGAGAAGAGTAAAATGTGTAAAATTGAGGGAGTATTATCATTGAGTTTTCTCTTTGAAATGTTCAGTCCTTTGTTCTCTTTACTTTAACTTCGATAAATCAATCGTTGGAATTGAGCCGTCGAGACGGATGTGCGAGGACTCCCGCCCAGTCGAAGCATAAGCAACAAAGTCAATTTCCGGGGATCGAATGGATCGTCAGCGAGGGGAATAAAGAGAAGATGAGAGAACATAAACGAACGAGATAGCAGTACCTTCACGTACAGGTTTTAATCGAGGTATTAATTCGCGTTCCAGATACGGAAATTATTCTATAACCCAACTATCTCCATGTCTCGACTCTATATTTCGTCGCGGCAATTTTCATCATCTCAATGATGTTCCAATCATTACTAATTAGTTGTCATCGTCAGACAATATTATTTAAAACAACTTACAGAACTGGATTCTATTTTTTTTTTTTTTTTTTTTTATATTCAATCGATACAATTCATCCCGATAAATTACATTTAACAGTTAATTATATGAAGCATGTCATATGAAATAATTTCATATGGTGGTACACTTTATGGTAGAAATAAATTATGATAATTGTTGGTAATTAAATTGAAAGATAAAATATTCAAATGTTATTTCATTATTATTATTTATTGAATTTAAATTAAAATTTAACGGACAATATATTCTATAAAAATGTCAAATAAAGTATTGTAAAAAGATTTATAATGATAATTTTAAATTAAATCAAATTAATTGCCGAACACATTTATTAATGAAATATCCGTCTATTACAATAATGACATATGTAATACCAGTTGTTGACTAACAAAAAATAAAAAAAAAAAGTCAAATTGATATATAACATGACACTGGTCCAATTTCACTTATATCATATTTTAATTATTAAAAGCAATTACTTCTCTGCGGTAATAAAAAAATAATTACTCTACTCTCGTTGTCAAACTATAGAACATTAAAGATAAGTCATTTGAGTTTATACCAGTGGAGGACTGATTGTATGTGTACATACATATGTATAAATGCGTCTACGTGGCGGTTGATCAGATGCAAATGAAATTGATAAAATGAAAAATAAAAAATTCGGTTCTGTAGATGGTTGCCAAATCGGCAATTGAACGCAAGGCATCAAATTGTCGATACCCGCGTAGGTGCATTTCGAATATTTTAGCCTGACAAGAATAGAAAATCGATATTATTAATTTGAATTTTCACCCTTCAGCAAGTAAAAGGTACTCTGTCTGTCTGTCTATCTGTGTATTATATGGTATGCTTATATCTGTATACATCAATACGGCATTACGATTCAGCAAAAAGATTTGTCGACAAAAGTGGGTAGTTGAAGTAGAAAATGAGAGAACTCGCGTTAAGTAAATTCTATAAATTTAATTTAAGATATTGAATTTTGACATTTTAAGTGGAAATATATTATTTATAAATTTGAATTGAGCGCGACTGTAAAGTTTTATTCATCCAATAATTTGAAAAGATTGAAACATTTTAATCCGTACGTCTTATATTGAACTTTAATGAATAATATTATATTAACAAAAGATTGCAATGCATATAAACTCTTTTATAAAAAATAATTGAACTAAAATAATCAAAAATATAATTCAAATTATTAGAAAAAGAGTTTATAAAGTGATATTTTTTCATTAATAATATATTAAAAACAAATACAATAAAATCTCTTTATGCACTTGAAAGGGAGCTCTTTTTACTTTCTACCACTCTTTCATCTACGATTTTTTAACGAGTTGATAAAATACAATATCATGGCAAGTTTTTACAATTTTAATGGATATTCAAGTTACTTTCATGATGGTGTTTATATCGAACCTGATCTAATAGTGTTTTAGTATTTTTTTGACATACTGCGCACACTGATAGAAGGATTTAGTTCTTTTTAATAAGATTTAGTAACAGATACGAAATGATTTAGTAACAAACCTTTCATTACCAAATATTTAGTAATAGGTACTAAATCATTTATTAAAGCCCATTTAGTCCCACAAATAAATATTTAGTAGTATTTAACAAATGATTTATTGCTACTCAATAAATCGTTTGTTGGTATCAAAGAAATTAATTTTTTAACTAATTTTAGCGTTTAACATAACTTTTTAACTTAAAATAAATAAAAATAATTTTAAGTAAAAATATAAGGTATTTTAAAGAAAAGAATCTCATTGAATTATATTTCTTTGTTTGAGACATTTATAAAATTAAAAATTAAACAAGTTTTTAACATATCAATAATAGACAAATTGCAAAATCTAAACTAAACTCCACTGAGAAAAGATATAAATAGAAGCCATTTATTGGAAGTATGTATGTTACTAAATATTATTTGGTGGAAATAAATATTTATTTTCATATAATAAGGCTTTGTTCATATAAAGAAATCATTTATTAAACTGTAACAAATAATATTGATGGGTACAAAATATTTGTTTCTCCCAAATGAATGACTAAAAATTTTGTTACTAAATTATTTTAGTACTCCGTACTAAATCCTTCTACCAGTGCAGTTGATTTCGCATTAAAGAAATAAGTTTCAATTATTGTTTTAAAAATATTGGTTTAAAGTAAAGACTTTATTACAACAATAAAAAGCAAATAAAAAATTTTAATTGTATATTTTAATAGAAAAAAGTACTAAAAATCCCACAAAGTCTCAAGATATGGATAATGTAGAGCACAAAGTCTTCACTAAACTTTTTTTACAGAACTGAATAGCTTCTTTGAAAAGTTATCAGAACAAGAAAATCCATCAGTCTTAAATAACCCAGCTTGTTGATGGAAGGTTAAGACATAAATCAGTCGATAAAAAGCAAAATGACGGAAATCTAACTGCATGTTTAATTAATGAGAAGGTGTACGGTGAGTTAAGTGTCATGAATCATTATGACGTTTTGAATGAATAGCTTCACTCTTACGTTACATCATTACACTATGGTTACTTATGATGATGATGATGATGATGATGATGATGATGATGATGATGACGATGATAATGATGATACTTTATTCTTAGATACTATACCGTTGAAGGTCAATGTCGATGATGTCATCATTAGTTATTAATCCAACTAGTGAACTATTGTTTAGAACTAGCCGCATGGAGAAATATATATGTCAAAAATATATGTCGCATATATAATATATATGCCGCATATATTTACGCAAAAAAAAAATATGTCAACATATATTTTTCACGTAGATGCTGACATATATGCAGAAATACATGCTTACATATATGCAGAAATACATGCTTACATATATGTAGACATATATGTCGACATATATGTAAGCATACACTGAAAAAAAAATTTCTAAGTTTAAGAATTTTTTTACTCAAATCAAGAAAGTTAAATTTTTCAAAATTATTTTCTTGATTCAAGTTAAATTTTTTTCTGTGAATCTCTATACAGACATTTATATGCGCACATATATGTGAACATATATGCACGCATGTATGTTTACATATATCTACGCATATATGTGAACATATATGTGGACATATATTTAGCGCAAAAAAAATATATGTGAAAATATATATTTGCATATATTCTTCGCATATATATTTTTCCATGCGGGTATAGGATCTAAAAATGTCCATTCAATTGTTTGCAGTATGTGTTATCCTTAAATCACGAGCATTTGAAATTTTTTGAGGTTTTTAAATTATAAATGTAACCCTCCTGAGCGTAGCAAATTATTTATTAAGCTAATAAATATGTAATTTACTGTTTAAAAAATGTATAATAGAATAAAGATGATAAAGAACTTGAAATTATGATATGATGATAGTAATAATTAATAATGATGATGAGGTTTAATAACACTTAATCTAATTTACGGGATGACTTGGTTAAAGTTTTTTAGACCCCCGAGAAGAATCTCTGTACTCCGTATAGCAAAATAATAACAATGTAGACTAATAGAGACTCGGCCTTTCATTATCTTAGCATTAAAAAGCACCAAGATGGATACTTGTATCCAGATTGCTTGTAATCAATAATTCTTTTGATTATATCATACGTGAAAACATCTGGTTTATATTATGTTACCCCATATTTTTTTTCTCTTATATCAAAATTGTAGTATAGAGCACGAATATTTGCAATTCAATGCATAATTCGTGTCATCCTCAGTTGCAAAGATCATTACCATTAATCAGTTAAATTATTTAATTACTATTCGTGACAGAGCGTGTTTATGTCCTTTGTTATGTAATCTTCCTTCATACTTCTTATATTATTCTTATATTATGTTTTATGCTCAAAAGGCAATATTTATATATTCCTCGAAAGGTATCAAGTATAAGTGTACAGTTTACTTATTAATTAGTTGCACGACAGTCAGATAACTATTTTTTAAGTGTTAATTAATAGTGTAAATAACTTTGTGTGCATAAATAAGTTGTTTAGAACTTGGAGTTAGTTTTTGTAAAAAACATGTTATGAAACATTCTGAAAAAAATATTGAATATTAGTTTTTACAATGTAGGAGTTTAGTAGTAACTTTTATTTGTTTGGTAATTTTTCTCGAATATTTTGTGTAGTGAAAAATGTTTTTTACAATTAATTAGTAAAAGTCATAATTATTGGCGAGAAACAAATGTAGGAAAGTTTAGTTTGGATTTTAAATGATTAAATATTTTTTCATGATGTACAGGGTGTTTTACGTACTATTTTTTCACGTATTAGCATTCAAAAATTTAAAGTATCATAATGGTTGAGTGCTTCGAAAGTAAAATTGGAAAAATTAATTTTTTAATTGAAAATTGATATTTATTGAGCTAAAAGCAAATTTTTAATCTGTAAAATGACTGTTCAAAATTTCGGCAATTGTCAATATTAGTAACCCATTAAGGTAATTTCAATCATTGAAAATTATTGTGTAATAATAAAATTGTGAGAATATTTTTAAAATGTACACAGTAAACAATTTTTCGTCATTGTGTAGAGTGTTAAAATTTGTGTGTTGAATATTTACACTCTAATGTGTAGAATTTAACATTCTCATTTGAGGAGCTGATTTTCAAAAGGGTATCTTTTCATATTTTAAAATACCAGTTTTCTGAACTTTTAAATACTAATTACTTCGAGAATTATGAACATTTATAAATGAACATCGAATTGCAGCTTCATAACCGATTGCACTTTATAGCTGAATTAAAAAAAAGTTCAATACAAATATTTATAATTGAAGATAACTAGTTTTTTGTCTCGATTAATCAAAAATCAAAAGATACCCCTTTGAAAATCAGCTCCTCATTTGTTGATTTAATGATTTAACACACTAGAGTGTAAACATTCAACACAAAAATTTTAACACTCTACACAATGACGAAAAATTTTTTACTGTGTAGATTTATAATATTGTTACTAAAAATGATGATATATGCTTATAATTTGATAAATATTGTAAAAACTCATTTGTGAAAAAAAATATTGAAATTATTATTTTGAAAGGGGTTATATAATTTAATTAATAAATTATAATGAAAAATGTTATTTCATTCTGCGATATAATACCTATCTTAGATTCGTAAAAAACAATTCCATATCTATTGTATTGAGATAAAATGTGAGTAAAAAGGCATAGGTACAAGTATAGGCATAGATAGATAAAGAAGAAAAAGATTACAAACAACCAACGATTGGATAGAGGCAAATTGCCTCTCAGAAGAAAAATAAAAAGAAGAAGAAGGTAGACGACCGGCGACCGAAGACCAGCTACCGATGACCGACAACCAACAGTTGGATGTTGGATGTAAGAGGCAAATTGCCTGATGTCAGATCAAGATTTACAAATTTACTTAACAACTTCAATTATTATAGATTTTACATTGATATCATTATATTTTTGTTTGCAGTTTAAAAAATTATCTATGGAAAAATTTTTTATGAAAATTATCATAAAATTAAAAAGAATTTTTCGTTTGAACTGTGTTGCATACTGACCTAAAGACTTAGTAAATGTATCATAAAAAAGAATAATAAAAGATTGACAAAAAATTTCCACAAAGACTCGATAAAATTTATGCGTTGTAAGTATATAGATCATGAAGAACAATTACCTGAGAGGTCTTTTAGTACACCTTACTGACCTGGTCTAAACGTCGGAATACGTTTGGTAGAGAAAAACGAAGGCAATATGACCAAGCAAAAAGGTAATAAAATATAACCTTGTGTTTAAAAGCTTTAATGCAAATCACTCTGGCACACACGCTTGCGAAATTACATTGTTGCTTTTGAATATGTATTCCTCTACATCACAATCTACTGTAGAAACAGGTAAGGCATAAACAACTTCGACTGTTATGGTTACCTACATACCTCACACGGTGTGTTTATGATGAGCATCTGAATATGGCGCAAGTAATGTGCACAAACGCAGTAAAAATATTTTATGCAATACTCCAGAAACATTTGCGTTTTAAATTATTAGATTATTTTTTTCTTTTAAACTTTATGGCACTGGATTTTTCTTCAGTTTATTGCCACCAGTCTATTATAATCACGTTTTTTTTTTTCAACCCAGAGAATTTGCTTCAGAGAATCGCATCTTATCCTACGAAATACTGGTATAGGCTTGCATACATTTTTTGTCAATATAATGAAGTTCATAATTATTAATGTGAAATGTTTAATGTGTTTTTAATTCTTGTATAAATAATTTGGAACTAGCCGATCTATATAGCGAATGTTTCGCACAATATCTTGATCAAATAACGAATTGTCATATTATAATATCAAAATAAGTCATATTAATTACTACTATTGAAAATGAAATATATTTTATTGGTAAATATTTATATTTACTCATTTCCACATTATAATGAGGCTAATCGTTATATATCTTCAGAATATTGGGGGAAATATTGTGTTATTTAAATTTATGTATGTAGAAATTGAATGGATACTTGGTGTGCCGAAAGCTCCGTCCAATCAGTTACATAATATACTATTACGTTGGATTTTAAATAAAAAATTTGTTACATTTATAAGAAATGTGTCGATTATAATTCATTGATTCGCGGAATAAATGAAATTTGCGGATAAAAAATAAACAGTCCAAATGCTATCAAAGTTTAATATAAAGTTTTTTTTATCAACGATTTTAATGAAAAATGTTTCTTTAAAAAAGGAAAACATAACGACGTTCTAATTAGCAAATTGTCTAGCTCCATTTTAGAGAATCTTCCATTTGTACGAAAAAAACAATTAGTTCAAAATTTATTATTATTATTTTAAAAAAACATTTAATATCATTAATATCTAATACAGGTTTAATATTTTGGTTTAAATCATTCAAATAATTTATAGTTGGACTATTGCTACATCAAAATGTTAAAAAATCACCTTCGAAAAAAATAAGGAGTTAGACAAATTGCTAATTAGACCATCGATAAACTTTAACAGGGTATTTAAATTTTCAAGATTGTAAGAGATCAAGACGTAACACAAAAAACGCCATTGAAAATTGAGATATATGATGATAGCGAAGTTGTTATTATTTATTATGTAACGTAATTTCGGTCTATCATGTAATAATGATCCATTACACTCAACTGTCTACACCTTTTCATTAAATAAACATCCAGTTACATTTCCGTCGTTTTACCTTTTCATCAACTTATTTTAATGTATCTTAAGCTTTCATCAACGAGCTATAGCCTCGGTTGTTCAAGACAGATGAATTTTCTTACAACGACAACTTTTGAAGATAAGTTGTACTCTGTTGAGTTGTTTTTGTCTTAAAACTTTTAGTTAAAGTGTCTTTGTACTCAAAATTATCCATTTGTCTCAAGTTTCCAAGTACTTTTTTGTAACTTTGTGCTGTTGGTATGCGCAGTATTGTTCTTTATTAAATTGAGGTTTTTAGTATTATCGAATTAAAACATTGTTTCAAATATCACGTGAAGATGTTACGAGGAGAAAATTAAAACATCAAAAAGTATATTTTCTTTCAAAGAAAATATGAAGGGTTTTTAATTTTAAAAAATGAATATATTTTCTCTGTTTTTTATCTAGTTTCTACAGTAAATTTATGAAGTTTTCAAGCAAAAATTAATTAACAGTTTAATAAATTATAATCACTAGCAAAGATTCTTAATTGCTAGAGGAACATTATACAATTTTTTATTTTAACACAGCGTAAGAAACACGGTGACTGAATAATGAGAACTAATTTTTTGTAGCAGACAGGATTTAACGCTCATATTTCAATTGTACTAAATTCCATATATATAAATGGGAAAATTAAAAAAATTTGACGTAAAAATTTACACTAATTACGTAGAAAAAAAAAACAAGTTTTGCAGTTTAATAATAAATTTACATTTAGTGTTGCGAAGAACATATAATAGTAGCATTAAGATAAATGTACTGGTGAAAATATTAAAATATATTGCGTATAATTTTTTTATGCCAAGTTTTAAATCGATATAAAAAATTGTAATATCTGAAAAATTGATTTACATTACGATCTATTGAAAATAAGGTATATTTATCGAATCATACGAGTTAAAATGGGAGCATAAAGTCAAAGAAGCATAACTAAAAATTCTTTAGGTCACGCACGATCGCCTCAGCTATCTTGTATCTTTTCTATTGGTAAATATACACCTCTCCTTTATTATATACCTTGTCCTCTTTTTCATGATCTGCACTAAAGAATACATTCAACTCTAAAAGTACCTTAGATATATATATATATATATATATATATATATATATATATATATATATATGTATATGCGTTATGTTAAGGTGAATCCTGCAAGAACATTTCTCTGAGATTTATTTTTTAGTTTTTTTAAGTAAAGGGGGTCCTGGGGCATGCAGACCGTACGGAGAATTCATGAATATAAAATGACGCGCTTGAATGTGAGGATCTGGTGCATAAATGAAAATGCACAGAAACGAGAAGAGAACCCTTTAAAATCATCAGTGCAGTAGCGTCAGTAAACATCCGATGAACAATTAAACTATAAATATTTGTCTTTGATTTTATTATTCAATAAATTATTTTGTTTATGCTGTTTCGTTATTTTATGCATGCTCTTGATAGTTCTTGTCCTCGTAATTTATGCTGATTCTAAAGATTAAATTTCAAGTTATTGTAATATATATATATATATATATAAATATTACAATAAATTTAAATAGTTCTCAATGAAATAAATATCACAATATAAAATGAATTTTTTTAATAATTGCAAAAAAAAGTTTTACTTAAATCAATAAAAACAATTATGAATTCTGACAGCACAGTGACAATTTTTTTGAGATAAAAATTTCTTGATGGTTTGAGTAAGAGTTTTTACTCGAATTGACAAAAAAAGGGTTGATTTGAGTTAAAAGTAAATTGACTTTATGTACAATCCGAAAAAAATTCATTCATTTGATCATTCATAAAATTACTTGTATGCTTATAAATTAAATCTTTTTATACAATTAATTATTGTACTACAAGACAATTTTCAAGTAATTGTTTATATAAAAGTGATTTGCAATATTTGTAAATTTTGCAACAGATGCATTGACAAAAAAAAAGTTTTATTCTGGAAAAATAAATTTTTGAACCAAGTAATATTTATTTTAACAAGAAAATTTTTTTTGTTTATAATTTTTTTTTCTTAAATCAAACTAGTTTTTTTTTTTATTTGTATGAATGAAAATACTATCAAATAAAATTTCGATTTCTTAACTGTTTAATTAACAAAAAAAAAAAAAAATTTGAAAAACCCAAAAGGTAAACGCGCAAAAAAATTTAAAGCCTTATTTAAAAAAATTTCAATATTCCTTACCTAGTTGAAAAATTCTTTGATCTTGAATCAAGATTTTTTTTTTTTTCATAAACGTGTCGATAAAATTTTTAGTTAAAATAAAATATATAAAGTGTGTTTTTACAACGTCTAAACTTCGCAACGAGATTTTAATAAGTTCTTTAGAACTTTTTATATACTCCCGCATGTATTTAATTCTTCCCTTTTCATCAAGAGAGACTAGAGGGCTAGACGGGCAGAACTGAGCTTTTCAGGTGTATTGCGTTGTTGTCGTAGTCTGAACTATGCGGGCTGTCGCTACTGTGAAACAAAGAGGGATAGTTACATAGACGTCAGTTCTGTGGGCTTAGTGAGTAGAGCGTTGGATGAAGAAAATGTCGAGAGGGTTGAGACTGTTAGAGTGAGAGATGGGGATGTTGCTTGGAAGAAATTCATGAATACGAGATTACACTTAGGTGGGTTGAATTCTTATCCTTATAAAGTAGTCAAGCCACCAGAGTTGCTAATAATTCATCCAGTCCCTCCTTTTATTTATATATTCTAATCAAAATATGCTGCTGAGATTTATCTTTAACGACTCTTTTTTTTTTATTTACTATTTAATTTGTATTGCCGCCTAACAGTAACTGTCACTTCTGCTTATTCAACTTTTCTCTTATTTTTATTATCTCATCATTATCGTTATCACTAATTGAATGTATTCTCAGCGGTATAAATCTTGGCCATTAGAACTAATTATCACAAGATTTATATTTATTTTCTTCGCTCTTTTGCTTATTCATTACTTAACTCCAACAAAAGTTAATTTATCAGTCGACAAAGTGTTAATGAAACACTTGGAAAACATTTCAGTGATTTGGTTTCAGTGATTAGCATATTATGCAGCAAACGAAACCTAAAGAGAGACCACCCGAGGATACGTCATCATATATTTATCTTTCGCGAGTTCACATTACACCCCAGAGAGTTCTGGTCTTTTAGTTTTCAGTTTCTCTCTCTTCTCTTTTATTTTTTTCTACTTCTGTCTATCAATGCATTAAATTGTTTGGTATGGATGGAAGTACGTACAGCTATTGATCTCATCCACACAAACTTGCCCGAAATCGCCAATCTGCGCCAGTCTCCGGTAATTGGCTGTTGGCTTTTTCGATCTCTTTTATGTTCAGGATTCGTTTGAGCACCTCAACAACTTATAGGGTAGTTTCAAAAACTGTTAGCTTTCCCAATTGTCGGTGTTAAAAGTTTATTTTTATTGATTTATCGATTTTTTGCGGTGCTCATTACTTCGAAATTTATTTGACAATCATGATTTACTTTGAGAAAAAGTCGGCAGTCAATTTAATCCTATAATATAAAATTGATGGCTAAAGTGATGTTAGTTTAGTATCGAAATTATGTAGATACTATTTGAAAAAGTAGCCCCTGATTACTTATTGATTCAGATTAGTTTTTCAAATTAGTTGACATAAAGAAAATTTTGCCTTTTCTGAAGATAATCTTTATAGATACTTTCTTCAATGATTTTTTGTTCAAGCATATAAAGAAATTTTTTTCTCCAATTCCTTTAGATATTTATTTATTTATTTACCTTTACATAAGCCCAACAGCCCAAAGGGCCAATAACAGGGCTACTTAATTTTACAATGATATAGATTTTGACAAAGTGAAAATTTGAATAATAGTGTGACTTTATATAAACTAAAGTTTCTATATCTAATCAATTATTATAATTATAATTAACAGAGTAGTTTAATTATTAATGAGAAAGAGAACAAAAAAAAATGAATCAGAACTACGCGTGCCGAGTTACATTTATTCTAGTTTCCATACTTAATAATAGAAGTGATATATAATACATTATGTAACTTCGATTTGAGATCTCTGTCACTTTGATAATAAATATAACTCTGTTTATACGTAATGTTTAAGATTGAGTGGTGTTTGGGATTCGATTACGACGGGGTGATATGCAAGAAATATAAAAATTTACTGAGATATATATAAAAAAAAATGTGTTTTCATTTTCTATCTTCAGAAATTAAATTTTTTCAACTTCTGACTGTGAAATTAGAAAATTTTCGAATATTTGAGGTATTGATTTTGATGAGATTTTTACAAATGAAGCGTTTTTTAAATCTTGACGATTCGGCGTCTCAAGAATCTATTTTCGAAAATTTTCAATTTGGTCAACAGAAAGTTAGAAAATGTCAATTACTTTTTTTCTGGAGATTGAAAAGAACATAAAATTATTTTTAATTGAAAAAAATTGTTTTTAGAAGAAAAATTTAATCGTATCTATCGAAAATAATACAATCTTGCATCAAGTCATAAAAGTTGTTGATCGAAGATATTGGTCTCTTGGCAAGATAACAAGATTCAAGATAATAGATTCTTAAATTACGACAACCTGTCGTTTCAAAAATAATTCTATTGGATCAACGTTACTTTTTTTTTTATTCAAAAAACTTTTTCTCCTAGTGTAGGAATAATTTTATTTAGAGTTTGATTTTGTCTAATTTTTTGTAAAATCAACTACTTAATTATAATCAAAATTACATTGAAAAAGAGCTTAAAAGCCCTTGAATCAAAAAGAAAAATTGTCAAATCAAGAAAAATTTACTTGACCCAAAAAAAATTTAGTTCAAAAACTTTTTTGCTTAATATTGAAAACGATGAAATTCTTTAAAGTAATTTCCTTGATTCAATAGTTTTTCTCTTTAATCAAACCAATTTTTTTTCAGAGTAATCAAAACTTAAGTGGTTAAATAAGTGTTCTATTCTGAGAACATTGAAAGACAAAATATATTGGCAATAAATCTAACTCAAAAATAAATCCTCAAATTTGTTAGTTCCGCTTAAGAATAGGATGTACGATAATAGAATAACGTTGGTGTATATAACCTAACAAGCATGAATGTAAAGAATAAAGAAAGAACTTGCGCTTAGGAAATAAAATGATTGCGTTGTTGTTGGTGTTGTTGGTTTGGCTGCCGGCAGCCGAGTGTTCCGGTAGGTATATCTGTAGAGTGCAACGATCGTTCACGCGGATAAATTCATCGTTACACCAGCGCTGCCTTGATCACGAATAAAATACAAAGACTGCACTAGACCGGCTTCACTTTACACACGATAAAGCGAGAGAGAAATAATAAAATAAATAAATAAAAGCAAGAAAACTAAGCACTGTATATATATTGCGAAGCACTGGGAGTTCCTCGTGGGCGTAAGATCATTGTGATCCACGATCGTGAACCAGGATCATCCGTCACTTCCGATAGAATCACCTCCTCTTTTGTGCTTTAGGCATTAATGCCATCCAACCTTTTACACACACAAATTTTTACTTTTTATGGATTATTTCATGGAATAATTACCAAATCATTTTTTATTGACAGGCATTTAACGGTGAATTTTAATTATCAATGTGTCCGTTAATTAAATACGAAAAGCTTATTGTTTAGTAAGTTGAAAAAAAATATAAATTTGTGCAATCACTTATGGAATTTATTGACAACATAAATATTGAGTAACTCCAGTGGAGTTAACTTCAGTAAAAAGTATTTCACTTAAAAGTTTGATCGGTTGTTCTTGATCTCGGGATAAAAACTTGTCGAATTGCTCAGTCATCTGGTCAATAATGATAACTTTTTCAAGGCTATTATAGATACATTCACAGATGGCTTTTACTATTTTATATAAATTATGAATCAACAAGCACCTGTCACTATTTGGGTTAACTGATTCTAAAAACAAGCTATTGGAGAACATAAAACATTCATTTATTTTTAATTTTTACTTCTGCCTATACTAAAAAAAATTTATTGGTGATCGTTAAGATTCGAATAAAATCATTTCGTTATTCGCACAAGATGAATTTTATTTTATAAAAAAATCGCATAATCAGTCTTCGTATTTTTTTTTTAATCACAGTAAAAGTGAAAGGAAAAAATAGTTTATTTTTTTTTCATTTCCAAGATGTTTTTACGGCTTGATTTATCATTTCTTCAAAATTTTTATTTTTTTTTGTCCTATTGTTTTACATTAAGTTAGAAGTATCTACCATAAGTTTGACAGTCTTGATATCAATTTTGCATTTTTCTGAAAATTGATTTTGTTCAGATTGTAATTTATAGACTTATTTGATTCCCGACAAAAAATTTTTTAATGGTTACTTTTCATATCTGACCATATAAGTCTGACCTCGTTATATTATGGCCATATGAAGCTATATATGAGAAAACAAAAAAAAAATTATTATAATTTTTGAAAATGAAATTAGCTGACATTTCTAAATTTTTAGAAATTTTTTTATCCAAAAAATTTCAATTAAACAATTAAAAAAAAAAATATCACATGTTAAAAACTTGAAAAACTATAAATGCAATTTTTTAAAATTATCTTTTTAGTTATAATTTAATTAAAAAAAAAACAAAAATTTTTAGACGTCTGCTAACTTCAGTGTCATTATAATTTTTGAATTTTTTTATTATTTGTTGAAATAAGTAAGTCAACGAACATGTCGTAAAAACTAAAAAATGGTTAAATGTTGATTAAACTGAAACCAATGTCGAATAAGCTTCTAAGTGGAGTCAAAAAAATAATCTTTATTTTAGAACGTGACATCTCAAACTTAACGTTCTTGTAAGTAGACAATTCAGCGATCGCAAGCCTTTTGTCGGAGGTTTTCAACGCTACATTTGATCGAAAAATTATATATAGCACACATATGATGCACACCATACACAGAAAAAAAATTCTTATACACAAAAATTTTTTTTAGTTTAAATAAATTTTACTTGATCTTTAAAAAGAATGGAAGTTTTCAAAATTCTAATATTAGAACATTTTAGAAAATATTTTTACAAGTTTTTTTTTAACTACTAAGAAAAAGCTGTATTTGAAGCAAAAAAAATTAACATCTTCACAACAAAGGAGTATCATTGACTTCTGTAGTTGTTTATTGTAAAATAATGTAACAAAATTTTTTATAAGCATTCATTTATCAGTTAAATTAATGTTAAAAAATCATGATTTGACAAAATTAGTTGTTTTTACGAAAATTATTTCATTCTCAAAAACATATAGGCAAAGAAATTTTCTGACCTTTATTAACAAGCAATTTTTATAAATATAAAAATGAAGAAATGATGAAATTTTCCAACCATTTGGTTCATCGTGGAATTCCCCTTATAAAATATATACAAGTGAAATGAGTCACAAATGCAATGGATTTATTTTATTGCAGTACAGATATAGCGCAAAGTAAAGTCGAGGGCGTGGACCCTTGCGAGGAAACGCGGATGCTGGTTCGTGCTGTCGTCGGTTGTTCAGTGCATCGCCTTCTATATAATACTCGTTCGTATGCAATCCTGTATGTTATGTGTACATTTTATTTACTATACACTATATGCACACACGAGTATGCAAGTACATATAATATACTTATAGGTGGAATTGGCGAGAGAAAAAACGAAGATAGAATGGAAGAGGAAGACATTAAATAGAATAAAGAGAAATTATGGCTGAACCGCAAAAGTGAGAAACAGAATTATGTACACATATACGGGATTTTGTTAACCTCAGGCGAAAACGAAAGTTGCTAAGCAACGTGCCAATTATCATCATGTTAGTTTTGGTTTTTTTTTTGTTTATTTATTAATGGCCCGTCCGAAATTAGTAAACTTATGTACAGAAAGATTTCTCATTAGGCGGCTGTCATAATAATAGTACACATATCTATATAAATTAATGATTGTTATTTGTTTATTAATGATTAAAATGACTTGCCTACTATGGTTTTAATTTTTAATAGCTTTGTGTTTATCAAGTCATTTTGGCAATTATATTTATATTTAAATGTAACAAGACAAAATACATGTATTATTAGATAATACAGAGTAGAATGAATACAATATAATAAGGTAATAATATGCATGCCTTAAGCACTCATTTTTTAATAAAAAATTTTATTAAATAAATTGGCAATTGGTCATTTTTCATGATAAGGTAAAGTACCCAGTACTCGTACACTTATAAAAATGGGACCAGTACTTGAACAGACTTTTCGAATTGTTATAATACAAAATCCGTAAATTTATTATGAGTAATATGCGCGCATATTATAGTTATCAAATGACACAGTAATTGATTTCTGTAAGTTTTTTCAATTATAAATCAAAACAATTATATTTTTATTAACTTGAAAGTTGACATGTCGAGAATCGTCGATAGATGCTATTTTTTTCATGAAAAAGGTACTAAATCGTAAACTGAACAATCATTCTAAGTAAAAAAAATTGTACAATCTAATGAAATAGTCTTTTTTAAATAACATATATTTTTTGCAAAGACATAAACTATAATTTTTATATTAAATTTTAGCGTTCAACTATACCTCCAAATTTTTAAAGCGGTACCTAGAACTTGAACAGGCTGAGACCGTATAAATTTAACAGCACTATAACCTCTAATAAGTTTATAGACTAGTGATCAGCATTGTGATTTATATTAATTACTGCAATTTAAATAAGTTTTATGACTAAAAATTAGTGTAGTTAAAAATTAAAGTTGACATGTCGAGAATAACCGATAGATGCTATTTTTTTTTCATGAAAAAGGTACTAAACCGTAAACCGAACAATCAGTAAAAAAAAACGGTATGATTTTAAGTAAAAAATATTGTACCACCCAATGAAATAGTCTTTTCTAAATAATACATATTTTTTGCAAAGATATAAACTATAATTTTCATATAAAATTTTAGCGTCTAACTATTCCTCCAAATTTTTAAAGTGGTACCCAGAACTTGAACAAGCTGGGATCGTATAATTTTAACAGTACTCTAACCTTTAATAGGTTTATAGACTAGTGATCGGTACTGTGATTTTTATTAATTACTGCACATTAAATAAGTTTTATAACTAAAAATTAGTATAGTTAAAAATTATTGAACGTTTTGAATTGAGTTTTTTTGATTTATAATTGAAAATTTACTTTGTCATTCATAAAAAATGTAATTAAAAAATTTTAATACAAATATTTATCATTTTTAAATGAACATATTAAATATTCACAGTATTATTTTTAATATTATTCAATAATATTTTATATTTCTTTTGATATTTCAATAAAACGTTGAAAATTTTTGGTGTGCCTATTGCCATATATTTTATTAGTTCAACTACTGCGGCTTGTCAAATTAATTGTTCAATTACTACTCCTTTCATAGTCTTTTTTAAAAACGTTTTCAAAATATAAATAATCAATTGTCTGCGTTATTTTGCGCTTCAATCAATTTAAAATTGTTTATATTTTCATGTAAATCACTAATTTGAACTAATAATTACATCTTTATATTTTAATATTTTAAAAGTAGGGTCAAATATGTTTTACTTTGAAACCTGTTCAACTACTGGGTACTTTACCTTACTGAAGTTAAGAGATATTTAACCATTTTTGGAATTATTTAAAGAAACCAATTTAGAACAGCAGTTCCCTGTGTAAAAATTGTAAATATAATTGCTATTTTTTGACAATAATTTTCTAGAACTAATTTATTTCAAATAAAATCCAAAAATAGTCAAGTATTTGCTGATTTAAATGCCATAATTTTTCTTCAATAATCTAGAAAATGAAGAAATGTTACTATTTCTTTGTTTGATACACTACGCTTGCGCAAAAGATCTAAGCAACTTCAACAGCTGTTGTCAGATTAATCAACCAGATAGTCAACAGATGACGACTTATCTGAATTCTTTTAAATTTGCGTGGATGTCATTTGATCAGAATAAGGTTTTTAGCAAAAAGTTAAAAAAAATGGGAAATTTAAAAAACTAAGATTTGCTTAAGACATGCAGTAAATAAAAATAAAAATAAAGTAATTAAAGAACGGACATGCTATTAGTGAAGTGAGAAAACATACCCTGTACCATGTGGCCACCTTTACATCGAAAAAGGTGGAGGAAGCGGTGTTGATGGCACCCAAGGGTAAGCCCATGTCGTGAAGAGTGCCAAGGAAAGTGGACGTGTTGTGCGAGATGCACACGCAAACGCACATGAGCACACGCGTGAAGGTGATGAGTGAGTCGGTGTGTCAGTAGCCAATCCACGCACCAAGTGTATGGCATATCCCATACAAGTGAGAGGGTTAAGCGAACAAAAAAACACAACTATATGTCAGAAGTTATCTTATTGCTTTTGTTATAAGTATAAATAATAAATTAGTTTTATTAATTAATTTTTAAATGAAATAAATCAAAATAACAGACAAAATACATATTTCATACATCAATAGCTCAACAACTACATGGTTTTCTATTTATATTTGTTTTTTATTATTTTTAATTGGAATGATAGATTATACGGACAGACATTGGGATTTTCTATCATTGAAGTAGATCACTGCCGAGCGGAAGCACTCGATTCCACTGTATACGAGCGGTCAAAACATTAATTGATATCTCGGCAGGTGGTCATTAATAGCTTGCTCAATTATCAGTACCGACAATAATACTTGACTGGTATGCTTCGAATAAGCTTCAACTCATGCAATATTACCTTTGTGAACAGTAACAACTATGCTATTATTGTTTACAATTTAAATTGATCATTAAATTAAAAAGAAATTGAAAAAAAAAACATTTTTTTAGCAAATTAAAAGGCATGCAAAATATTTCAATTTCGCGTTCTTAAAGTTCTTATCGTGTTTGTAAAGTTGCATTAAGAGCATGTAATATAGTCTGTTGTCGGTACTTCAGTTTGGACTAGTGATAACAAATGCCAATTAAATATGTTGGATTGTTTATTTGAAACACGTAAAATGCACTAAAGATTATCAGGCTGACTGTCAATACTCCCAAAACTGTTCAAAAAAATTAAACTATAGTTTATTTTCTATAGTAAATGAAATTTTTTGTTGATAATTAGTTTTCTATTTAAACCTAGTTGCATTTTAATAATTCTGTCTTATAAGTAATCTAAACTAAAGTAAAGATTAACCAAAAAATTAAATCAATCTTAAAGATTATATTGGTTGTAAGTTTATGAATAATTTTTTTATAGTAAAGTTTATTTACTTGAATATATAATGGGCCCGGAGATAAGGCAGTTTTACAAGCGAACTCTACCTATTTATTTATCACTTTGTTATTTTTTTTCAATGATTAAATTTAAAAATAGAAGAATCAATTTACGAAGGACTATTATTAATATGCTCCTGCCAAGTTTAATGATTTTTTGTTCAAAAATTACTTGGTCAAAAAGTGTTTCAGTATTTTTTCCAAAATTTGAATATTCTCTGTCCTACATATTCTTAAATATAATTGAAGAAATTAATTTTTTTTAATAAAAATATTTATTCGAAATTTATTGATGAGAAAAATTTCGTTTGTTACTTATTTTTAAAATTTGTCATTAAATTACTTAATTTGCAACCCTAATGTTATTATTATTATTATTATTTTCATTACTGACAATTATAAAATAGTGTCCTGTAATTGTCGAACTATTGATTTTTTTTTTATTATAAAAACATAAAATAAATAGAAGCGAAAAAAACAATAGTGATTAAAATGGAAAATTCTAGTTATTTTGTGATAAAAAAAATGAATATAAGAAGAAAATGAAGGTACTAGTTATTGTAATTAATAATGGGGTAGTTTTTAATGTGATGCTGTACCTCCTGCGTCCCGGAAGACAAGCATGTGGGACAGAAAAAGATGACACGCGTGAACGAAAAAACTCATTCGGCGTGATTCACAGTTGATAAAGGCGGGCGTAATAAAAAGAAGCAAAAAGCAATTATTTATTTTTTATCATTTATAAATTATACTTATCGATTATTAAATAAAAATATATTAATAATAATTTCCAATTGAATTAATCAGCAATTAAAAATTATCTGATTGAAATCTTGATAATTAAAAATTTATAAAAAACCAATTACTGATAATTTAAAATTTAGAATAAAAATGAAATAATAAATTTAGAAAAAGAAATAAGGCAGCTTTACGTGATAGTACTATCTATAAATGATGCAATTAACAAGTGATGGTTTAGTTACTTAAATAGACTTTGAATAGAAATGAATAATTAGACTTGGTTCTACCTTTGGCAGGGACGCGAGACATTGTTGCTTAACATCCCAAACAAGCTGGTCTTTGGGGAATTGAAGACACTTGGTGACATTTAGCTCTGGTACATTAACCCTAGCAAAAAGTATGCCGTCTTCAGCTGGAGCAGCTTCCAGGGCAGGATCGTGGGCCTGAATAAATTGTGCTTGTCCAGCGGTAACATTACCAGCTTGTCCTCCACTGGGACAAATGCCCGTTCTCGGTCCCGCTTCCATCGCGAAGACCCTACGGGCTCGTCCTTAACCTCTCTCACTCCTTATATCACATCTGAAACAAAAGTTTTAGTTTTTAATTTTTACTTTTACCCTCTAATTGTTATTTTATGTCTTTTAATTCTTTTAATTCTAAGAGAAAAAGTTGAGATTTAAGATATTCAATTCGGCTCACTGCTGTTGTATCAAAGGGAGCAAAAAAATTTTAAAAGTTCTTTTGCTACTTTTTTAAGAGCTTTGTCTCACTGAACAATTGTCGCAGGAAGAATAGAAAAAAGGTAGACATGGGTTAATGGGAGAAAGATATATTAGCGTAGAAATTTGTGCAATAGTCAAGTTTTTTTCAGTGTTCACACTAAATATAATTGTACTAGTATACGTTGCGCGCGCAAGCGCGCGTGCACTGATAGAAAAACAATCTTGATTCAAGAAACGTTTTTTCTTCAAAACTTGAACTCTTGAAACTAGATATAGATATATTTCTTTCAAGAATTTTTGTCTCTTGGTTCAAGATAGGCGATAACATTGATTCAAGATGTTTACCGACTTGTGTTAAGAATGGCTTTTTTTTTTGAGTCATTAATTAATTTACTTCTTTCTAAGGAATAATTTTTTTTTGGTATAACAATTAAAGACTATTTAGTTTTTGAATTGTACTTTGATAAATTATTTTGTTTTTTAAACGATAATGTTATTTTGATTGAAAAACTTAAATGTATCGATTGAAGATAATATAGCTCTTAAGCCAAGAAAATCTAAATCAAGACAAGAAATTCTTAGAGCAAGATAATCATTTGTCTTCCAAAATAAATTCTTAGATCAAGAAAATATCTCTTGAGTCAACATAAATTTTCTATCAGTGTGTGAATGTTGTTATGGAATTATCTATATTTTCATGCTTATGATATATTTGACCAATCACGTTACGAATAGTTTGCTCTTACATGATATATTTTCATATTTTTCATCTAAATTATAAGAGTGGATTCCTTATGATCTGGTACCATTTTTTGGAATGTTTTTTATTAGATTTTTCGAACTGATTGCTTAAAGTTCAACAAAAAATTGACGAAGCTACTTTTGCTTCTCTAATTGAATACTTCTAAAAAAATTTCACTCATGTAAAAAAGAAAATTTTTAAAAATTTTGCTCTCATTATTTGGCAAAAAGTTATTGCGTAACAGTTTTTTATCAACCGAATTTTCGTTATCAACATTTAAAAAAAAAAAAAAATGAATGAAAATAGGGTAAAAGACCCCATTAGTGGCGGGGACCCCATTACTGACACTTTCTTTGATTTGGTACTTATTTAATTAATTAAATCATTAATTTCAATAATAAATATATTATTTCTAATCTGTAAGACCTTTTGATTAAAAAAATTTTTAATTTTTATTCCAAGTAGAACATTTTTTCTATTGTAAAGAAAAAGTAGCCGCTAATAGACCTTTTGATTAAAAAAATTTTTAATTTTTATTCCAAGTAGAACATTTTTTCATTGAAAGAAAAAGTGCCGCTAATGGGGGGGGGGGTTAAACGTGCCACTAATGGAGTCTTAGTTTATTTAAAAATTGTGTTAAAATTCAGGTGTTCAGAGTGTATAAGAATATTATTTCAAAGAATTTCATTTATCAACATTTTTGTCACATGTTAATTGCTCTTTAAGTATATAAATAAATATTCCAGTAAAAATAATGTAAAAGAGTGTGAAAAATTGATAAATAAATTTAAACAATTTAACTTAAATACTTTTAAATTATCGATAGGCTCTTGTTTTGAAAGGATAAAAAAGTATAACGGTAGTTTAGGTAACACGTTAATGGACAAAATAAAGTATAGGTAATATCAATTTTACGATTTTTATAGCCCGTAAACGTTTTTTATGCTCGCGAACATTTTATAACAGATACAAGTTACATTGCATCACGGTTTTATACAGCAATCATTTAAAACTGTCTTTGTATGTTTATTATTATTTAAGTTTTTTTTTTCACGCGATCAAAATTTTTCATCAATTATATTTTTATGTGTTTTTATTACAATTTTATATATGTATTTTTTGTAACTTCAAGATTAAATGTCATTTCGATTCACGGACTCTCAGTCGTATATTTATAGTTGATCAACTTGGAAAAAAGAACAATAAAAAGGAGGATAAAAAACTATTAACGAATAAAAAGTTAAAAGATAATACCACCAATCTAGTATGTATGAGAATAGTAATGAGACAAGTCAAGCAAGTCAACAAAAAAGTAAAATAAAACTTTTTAGAGAATATAACACACTTATATGGTTAAGGAACTGAAAAATAATTTATTGAAAAATTTTTGTTTTTACAGTTAGTAGTCCAAGGGTTTGTAATTTTTTTGTTCTTAAGAAAATAATTTTCTTGGAAAATAAGTAATTAATTGAAAAATAATGAATTTAAAAGGATGAAATGAATTTTGATAAAAAAGACATTGTGTGAGATAGAATACAAAAGGATGGTGGAGGTTAAAAGGACGCCGATTAATCTAGACAGAAAAATATAAAACACGTGAGATATAATGACGTCAAATCGAATACATGGAAATAAAAGTAGTAAATAAAGTTGGCTTTGAAGGGGAAGTTAAAAAAATAGTTGAAGAAGTTGTGGAGTTGCAAAAGACATAAGAAGTGGCCTTCGATTCGATGAATCTCTTCTTCTCTTCTCTTGTTTAACGCAATCACCCTTTCATGTCATTCAATTAAGTTTTTCCTCTGTTTATTTATTTATTTATTCCTTTTTTACAGTGTCAATCTTTTGGATTTAAGTATTTAATCTTTCCATCGATATTTTTTAATTGCTTTATTATTATAATTTTTTATTTTTATAAATTAACTAAATTTATTGTGAAAATTTTTTTACTGCCTCGATAATCAAATATACGGTGATATCTCAAACACAAATGATGAAGAGCTCCGTGTAATTATAAATAACAAAAATAAATGATTTTTTTTTTTTTTTTTTTTCAAGACATTTAAGAGCAAGAGTTTAACTTTCGTATTAAAATGCCGGTCATAATAATTTATCCGGCGACAATACAAGTGGTGAAGTCATGGAGGTCAAGCGGAACTTTCACTTGAAAGCTTCGTGAACTTCAAAATAAATATACTATATTAACTTAAGCATACAATAACATGTGTACGCTCGAAGATATAATATATATAAAATGTTACTTAATCTAATAAGAAAGTGGTACCTGCTATTCTTTACTACCCACATATTTGTTCATGAGATCATTCATTTAAATAGTGTAGAATAAATTTACGAGCTGCTAAAAAAATCAAATAACTAATAACCAATTCAAATTTAAAACAAAACTCATGTTTCTTTTTTTTTTTTTTTAATTATATGAAAATCTATTGTTTTTTTATGGCGTGATAAATTTTTATAATGCTTAAAGTTGTTGACAGTCTAAGTAAAAGCGGAAGATTTTTTTAATTTCAGTTATAATTTGACATTGACATTCTTAATTTTATGACACTGTTTTCTGTAAAAATGTATTTGAATATTTAATAAAACACTGACGTTATTTAAATTCAGAAACATTTTATAAAATACAAATAAAATATTTTACAAGTTTTTAATGACAGTGATTGATCGCTTTGTTGTTATTATTGTTACGGTATGATGGAATTATTTATAACTCTCTTAACTTATAATTATTGAATTTTTAAAACATCTGTTTGAAAAATTAATATAATCATATTGTTGCGAGTATGAAATTTAAAGACAAATTAGTTTATGGTAGTTAATTTATATTCATTTTAAATAAAGCATTTTTTATTTAATTTTTTATGAAACCAAATTCTGTGATAACTGAGCAACAAATTTAAGCAAATTATGATAATGGAGGTTTGATGATAATACTAGAAAAAAAATCGAAATATCCGAGAACAAATACCTCTAATTTAAAAACAAAAATATTGAACATTTATCGCTTATCACTTGTCAGTGTGAAATTATTTCAAATCATAATTTCACAATATAATAATTTTCTTTACATTCGCACAAAAAAACTATAAACTTATTGAAGTTCACGACATAATTTTTTTTCTATAATTACTTTTATAAAAAAATTTTAAATGATATCATATTTGTGAATCGAAATGCAAAGGATCAAGTTTGTAAAAAAATAATTAGATAATAATGACTAATTATGAGCTCTGTTCTGACTAAAGTTACAAAAATAATATTCCGAACTTACAATTGTCTTAGTCAAAAAATGCACTCACGAACAAGATAACTCGTAATTTAATATTGCCTTCCCTATAAGATTTGATAATTATTTCTGGATATTGTATTTTTTTAAATGTATAATTCTTATATTTAATATTAGAAAACATGTAAAAATAATAGGTAAGTGACATTTAATATTAACTCGCGTCAAGGATGTTGAGATATCGATAAGTATATAAATACGTTTTCTCTCATCAATAATATTCATTTTATGTCACAACATCGCAAGATAGTATCTCTTTACAATCGTGAGTTCAAATTTACTTTTATCTATGACATTTCTGTCATGAGCTAAAAATAATTTTGATAAAAAATTAATACCGAATAAAAATACCAATGTAGACTAAAATTCCTAACTTTTTATTTTAGAAGTCACTTTTGAAAACATCTATGCAAATACATGTTCGAATTGAATATTTATTCACGAGAAATGAGAAATTACAAATGTTTTCGATTACTTAAAACTTGCTGAGTCATATAATAATAATAACGATAATAATACTTTTTGCTCAACTTCTGGCTCCCATCCCTGCTGAAATAATAAATTAACATTGAACTTGCGTGAGTTTAATAGTTTCGCATTAAAGTTACAGTGACTTAATAAACTTATAGACTTCAATTTACTTGACAGACTGAAGGTTTTAGTTTCAGGGAATTCCAAAGTAGAGTAGTAAGAAGTTGAACTTTATTTCCAACATTCTCAATTTCGACTGACAGAAGACTTTAAAAGTTTAGTTTTTAATTATAAAATGTATTATGTTCTCGTAATCAGGGTGCGAAATTCGCTCAAACGTCTATTGTTTTTTAATATTATTTAGAATAAGTATTGAAGTATTGAAATAGACTTGCAGATTTTTTTTATATAAAACCACAAACGTTATTATATCAACTGACGGTACGGCGGTTAGCTTTAAAAGTTTGAATAGCCTACTGACCACATCGCATTTCCGAGTCAAGGGCCAACAAATTAACCAAGTGGTAAAAATTATTGTAAGGAAGAAAGGGTGATGATGTGAAGAAACGTTGAAACCCATTTTGTCGAGATTAAAAAGTGCGTGAAAGATACAAATTAGTTTACACTTTTGCACGTACTAAATTTCGATTTCTCAAAATCATTTTTAAAAGGCATTCCTTTATTTAAATTATATTTTTCTTCTCAAATCTTATTACTCATAATATAATTTTCAGTATCATGAAATCAGCTGACACCTAATGATTAATAAATGAATTAGTGCTAAAAAAAAAATAATAAAAAAGACGGTTGGGTTAGATTTTATTGATAAATCCAACAATTAAGTTATCTAACCTTTTTTTTTTTAATTATTTTGTTTTTAGTGCAAAATATAGATTAGAATATTGGAAAATTATCGCAGTACCACTAAAAAGTTGATCAGAAATAAAAAAAATTACAAATTTTTCAAAAATTTATAAAATGTTTGCATCATGATAAAATGACATTTTTTTTAAACGTATTAATTTTTCATATTTCTTAAGGAAAAAATAATTTGGTACTTAACAAAATAATTGTTCAAAAATTTTCAACAAAAACAATATAAGTAGGTATTTTTGTGACTTTCAAATAAAAAAATTTAATCGAAAAAAATTTTCTACAATTTAACAAATTATATTTATAAATCCGCCAAATCGAAGAATAAAATTAAAAAAAAAAAAACTTGAATACGAATTTTTATCTTTAAAAAATGGTGTCGTTTAAAAAAAATTCTCATTTATAGTTTTTTGAAATTTGTACACATAGAGTTTTTTTTTATAAATTTTTTTTCTCATAATTTGTTTGTTAACACTTATGAATCTCTAAGACCCATTTTTTTATTTTTTTCAGAAATAAAACTTATCCATTAAAAATCGAATGTGCATTTTGAGGCGTGCACTTTTAAATTTCTCAGACTTTTATTTTTTTTAGTTTACATATGCCTCCGTTATTAAACTAGCATAACATATACACCATTGAGCTCGTTAAAATAATTACATGATTTATGAGACGAAGAAATCAATTAGTCGAGGATGAATTCGAAGAATTCAACCAATGACAGTACGAGATACACAACATTTCAATTCGTAACTTCTATTCTTTCATTAAGTTTTTCATGTCTGTTTATTATCTTATGGAATTCAACATTTTTCACCTAGACTATATATAAATTTTTCGATCGTAAACGTGGTCGGAATTCCATCACTCCGAGCACTTAATGCAAACAATTACGAGGAAGAAAAGAAAGACCATTCGTACGTATAGTAGAGAATAAATTTATTTGAAAATATTAAGAGGTTTGTTGAACGAAAGAATAATATTATAACATAATAATGAAAATAAAATAAAAAATAAGAGAATAGTCTTTAGTTGTCTGTTCACAGCAGTAGACATGGGTGCATCAGTGACATAAGCAGTAAATCATAGTTTTACGACCCGTCTTTATGTGGCCCTTATTCGCGGTTCTCATCGAAGAGACCACTGGATGAATTTTTTTCGTCTGAGGGACATCATACGTACGTACCGCAGCGTGGGCCTGGATCTTTTACGGGCACCATAAGTGCTTGCCGTTTGAATGATACTGCATCTACCTCTTGCATCTATGCCCACGTATCCTTTCACCCTTTCATTTCTTCCTAAGCCTCATAGCCTTTCTTCATCTTCCCTCAAGCGGTAGTATTATATGTATACATATATACATACAACAGCATATAGAACATACATAGAAGAGGTAACAAGTAAGAAGAAGATGAGCAAGAGAAGAGTACAGTAAAGACGACGCTCTTGGTGGTGATTCCAATGTAATTAAAATCAAGGCCAGACAGTCTGAAAACCAGTCGAATAATAGCACCAATGTTATTGCCAGCTTTCCAATAACTTCTTTTGGTTTTTACGTATCGACGAACATATCATATAAATATGTACATCGATTTCCAGGGAATAATAATAAAGATGACGACTTAAATAAATATATGTATGTATGGCGATTTTAAAAAGGGGTAAGGGGAAAAATCAATGCGAGATTTACGACAGGATAACCTTCCAGGAATTTTAATCCCCACGGTATAAATCATTTTCCTTCTCTAAATCTGTTAATTATTTTCTTGTAAAAATATATTCTGATGTGATTAATAATTTCTCAATTTCCGTACTTAATAATTATACTCACCAAAAAATGATTATTATTTTTATTGTCTGATATTAGATCATTCAATTTCACTCACTTTACGTCAAAATAGAAAATATGAATAAAAAAATAGTCTCAAATTCGTTTCAGAACTTATTGAAGAGAACATTTTGCTTTTTAAAAAAAAAAAAACTTGTTTGCCTCTCAAGCCAAGATGACAAAGTTTAAAACAAAAAATTCTTAATGTGTATTAACTTAGTGTATATTAGAGAAGCATTTCAATAATCTTGTAAGAAATATAGCCAATAACTTGAAAAAGTAAGTCAGTTGTTAAACATTCAAGAAATATATTATATCTATAAAAAATGGAAGACGCCTAAGTGTTTTATCAAGAACACGCTAAGAATGTAAACGTTCAATAAAGTTTCGAACAAATAAAAGTAGAACGATATATTAATGTATTACATTATATCAAAAGAACACTATTGTCCTCTTAAAGAAAATCAATTTTTCATGTTATATTTATCTGTAAGATGGTGAGGCTTTTTCGCATTGTGGTTTATGAGGCTTTTAACAAATCCACAATGACGCGTGACAAGAAATTGACAAGAATAAAATCGCAGAATTCTTAGACACGTACACACGTAACATTTGTAAAATGCCTTTCTCTTCTTACCATTTTTTTTACCAATGAGAGGATTTGCCACCCGAAGATCTTACGGTTTTCCCTCGACTGACAACCAGTAGTGATACTGTTAGGGGCTGAAAATTCTCCTTTCGTCTCCATCATCATTTCTTTTCATTCGACGTTCTGTGTATATCTCAGGTTCTCGAGGGTGTCTCGTTTCAAGTATAAATTTTCAAGGCATAATCATTCCCTCAAGCATTTTAGAGATTGTTTCTTAGTATTATCATCATTATTTTATTCATATCATTAAGTTTCATTGATTGACGTTTTTATGTAATAGTTTAAAACTTGAAGTTCAACATAGAGTTTTTTACCCAATGATCAAGTATACAAATGTTGAAAAATTTAAATAATTGACTTACTACTTGACATTTTATATTTACAAATGTTTTTTTTCAAGTTCGAAATTTTAACTTAAAAAACGCGTTTTTTAAGCATAAAAAATGGTCTACTGACAACTACACTACTAAAAAAAATTTAAAAATCAACAAAAAATTTTCAATATTTTTTGCATTACTATGTCTAAGTAAAAAATAGACGCATCCAGATCAAAAAGACAACAATTTTTGAATTTCAAATATCTAATGTTAAAATTTTTCTAAACTACAGATTTCTCATAATTCTTAAAAATACTTAAGAAATGTTTTTTTAGCAAAAATTAGCTACAAAGAAAATTAATAAAAAAAAATTGACTTGAAAAAATTTTATACCAGGTTACTAATAATTTTTTGAAAATAATTTCTCATTTTACCATGTGCAAAGCATCATTTCAGCATTTTACGCTTGTAAGGCATGTAATAATGATAATGGATTATAACTTCGCTTCATTTTTTGTCTTGATAAATTTAATACTTCACTATCTTCTTATGAATATAATATAAGGATTGTAATCGGATAACGATCAATAAGACGGCGGTCTGCTTCGTTTTTCTGAAGCATCTAGTCGATATTAAATTGCTCAGTACTTTCACATTGGAGAAAAAACCTAAGTAGAGACGTATAGCAAAGTATAGTACAGTAGACAAATTTTCATTTCGTTTTGCCCTTAATATATTTTATTGTTTTATATTTCTTCAATCAGCGTATTTCTTTAATTTACTTTGTTTTTTATGCTTCTTATTTTTCGTACGAGTGTAATAATCCCGGAGAATCGTGTTATCTTCTCCAGGCCCCCGTTGCGTCTACTTATATTTTTTCCACAATACAGTCAGTTGTGGTCACGACATTATGGCCTCAACCACCTTTCGTTCAGCTTAAATATTGTACATAAATATACACAGAATATACCCGAGTTATTCTTGCACTTTATGTCGGTTAGGTCAATCGAAAAAGGCAACCATAACTCTCTGATTTCTTCCTACTGGTTTGGTTACTCATCACCTTAAGACAGTCAAGTCGAGCGCATTTCGCGGTCTTAGTGCTTATTATTCGCGACCGCAAGATGTTGTGACGCTTCACTTTTTATATTCTTTCTTTTATCTTTAACGCTTCAAAAATACTTCAACATTTTATTTTGATGATCTATAAAACATAAATACAGGAAGCGTATGTAAGCACTTACCCATACTAATAATTATTCGTTTTAACAATCAAGAAGTTTCGATAAAAATGTCGACCTACTTTGGTTGAGCTCTCATTTTGAAATTATTTCACATAAAAATGTCACAGTATAAAACTTTTATAAATAATTCGATAAAAAACTTTTAATGTCAGCTGTAAAATGTTGCGTACATATTGTATTGATTATTATAAAAGTGGCCTATTAAGAATTTATATGATAACAATCACTGACAATTTATCTCAATTTTTAATATCAATTAATTATTAAAATAATGTTTATAAAATTTATTATTCTGTAACTGTCTTGAAATAAGTCGTCAAAAAATTTTTCGCTTATTCTAAAAATTGTCAAAGTTATAACTGTGTCGAACAAAGCACGCGCCGTTTAATATGTCTGATGGAAAACTTTTTATCGATATTACGTATCCAAACTTTTGCGCTTATATCTTAAAAACCAATTCAATGAACTCGCTCGCTTTATTGGCAATAATGTATACTCTAAAAATTCAACTAATATAATATCAGAAGGATTTATATTTATTCATGAAGTATACAAGTTTAATAATATTTTTAATCTGGTGAATTGGTGTATAATCCTGAATACTCTTCGAGAGCTTAAACTAGTCATCTGTGTCTCTATTGTTATTGATAGGCGAAGCGTTAATTATTTTATGTGCAGTATATGTCGTTACTACACATATATTCTATCACAGATTAATGTGTTTTCCAAATTTTTACTGTTGATAAGAACTTTCATAATAAAAAAGTATAACACTTACTTATAAAATTGGAAACTTATTAATTGTAAAAAAAAAAAAATATGAGAGGCAAAAACAAAAATGTGAAAATTTTTTAAATAAAAAATTTTTATAGATGACTTAAAATTTTTTTATCAAAATAGAAAGTATTGTAAGTTAAAATATTTTTCTTTGTAATATTTTGTTACGATATTTAAAAATTTTGACGATAAAATTTATGCAAAGACGAAATATATCATGCCGAAGAAAAGATGACATAAAATCATGAAATTTTTATTACCATTCGTCAAACATCGAGGAATATTAAACGTGTGAGACTCAAAAAGTTCATCAGCCACATATATATAAAGTTATGGTTATAGTCTGGAGCCTCGAGAATACAGAGTAGAGAGTTGAGTCTGGAGCCGTCATATTGACGCCATGTAACAAGCTATGTGTAGCGGATGCTACGACGTCGCACCCACATCCATCCCCTTGAGTAAAAGTGAAGGAAATGTAACAAGAGGTTATGTAGTGGTGTAGGACGCTGGCTAAAGTGGTGAGCTGTGTGGTGTTGAGGTAAAAGTAAGGTAGGATAGGAAAAGTGTCTACAGCAGCAAAAAAAAAAAACAATAATAATAACAATAAATATAAAAATACGAACTGAAAAAAAGGAAAAGAAAAAAGAGGGAAAGGTATCATCACGCTGCCAAAGGGATGAGAGGATGACAAGCACACGTCCTTTTTATTCCCAAGTCAGAATACGTCAATATAATATATATAGTGATAGTGTACAGTAAAAAGGAAAAGAAAGAAAAAATGGGATTCGATTATTCTGATGTCTACAGCCCGATAAAAATAGCTGGAAAAACTCGAAAAAGAACCAATGAATTTTTTTTTTCGCTAAGTGATGGAAAGAGCGAAAATATAAAAATATACTGGGATTGATTTAATAAAATGAAATGAAATAAAATAAACTTTTCTCACTACGACGTTGGAATAAATTGTGTTACAGTTGGTCACGTGCTCAAATAGTTGGTGAAACCCTCCCTTCCGTGGGGAAATCACAAAGACAGATATCAAATGAGTGATGACACGCAATGCACATGCAATTATGCATAATATGAGCTTGGTGTAGATTCGAGTAGAAGATTAATTAAATATTTATGATAAAGAAAATCAAACGTCTTAACGTACTCTATAAATATTTTGAGAGAGGGAGGTTAATTTGCCATGAAAATAATATTTACTTTCTTAAAAATATTTTTTTAGTCCTAAAAAATTTCAAATCTTTAAAAGTATCAATGTTGATATTTTTTTTTAATTTTTGTTTACACAAAAGTTAAAATTTCAATTTTTATTTTGATTATTCTCACACTGGCGAAAAAGTTAACTGATTTAAAAAGAAAAATTCTTCAATTTATTAAAATTTACTTGAACATCGAACAATTTCTTAGTTCAATAATTTTTCTGCCTGACTCAAAATGAATATATTTTTAAAAATTATCTTCTTGGTTTAAAATTTTTTCTTCTGAATCAAGTTAATTTTTTTGTGTAAAGAAGCTCAAAATTAATAACCGTATTTTTGTTAAATAAATTATAGACAAAAAATTTCAATGTTATTTTGGAATTTATGTGAAAAAAAAAGTTTAAAAATAAATGCAGTAGATTATAAGTTAAAGTTTACTGACTTTAAATTAATGTTAAAGTTACCGCTCCATTCATTAGAATATTAATAATTAAAAATTGTTTTTATTAAATTGATGATTAGAAAGAAAGGAAAAATGCCTTACTCCGTCTTTAGTATCCATAGAGAAATAAATGACAACTTACTAGATTGCAATGATCCATTTAATACTGGTGATAATGTACTCATCAGGTAACAACGGCATGTATGAGAAAAAAAAAATAATTTTATAAAACGGCACCACACCCACACAATTTACACACTTACACGAAGTAATAACATTAAATAGCTAAAAACGATAGACCTGAGTGGTGAGTAAAACTGATGAATTGATAAGCAGAGGGTTTTAAAAAATAAAATATACATTAAATATTTTCCAGGTAAATGAACTCGAGGAATAAACATAAAGGATGAAAATAAAAATAACAATATCCACAAAGTGTCGTCCTGTTTGATATTCACATAGTACAAAAACACTTGCGCGGGCCGGTTGCCAACAACCCCGAAGAGAGCAATGCACCCTGTTCGCAGACAAGGGTCAGGTATGATTTAAAATACCTTATGAGTTAAAATATTGTTTAAGCGAGGCATGACAATACTGGAATGGGTTTAGACAGCCAAATAAAATAATTATACTCCGGTGAATCGATAAATCAAGATAAAACACCCTTAGAGAGTTACGGGGGCGTGGAGCGTCACGGTGCACTAAAATACTGATGTGTAAATAAATACGTATATGTGATTGATAAAATATAACTCTCGATAAATAGATTAAATGATATATTAAATAAAATACTTAGATGCCGCGATACAGATACTATACGATAACAATCACTTTGGAGGATGACGATCGTAGACTAGACGGTCAGGCCATGGGCAGGCCGGGTCGCGGTCTCGATCAGCCTCACTCGGGGCACATCTCGGTACTGGAGGGTAGCAGGTGGCGCCACAACACTATACATACTCTGATTCTGATGTATCGGAGGGGTTGAGAGGCGTGGATTTGGTCGCCTAGCAACGCGCTGAGATCGACCGGGAGAAACGCTGCATTCCCTCTCAGCACTTGCTACTTTTCAGGGTAGATCGTTGTGTGTATGTGTTCTTGTGCTAATTCCATATGTTCATTCTGTCAAGTGTTAACACGTGTGATTCAAGATTTTGACTTAACTTCCACTGATAATTACTTTAATTATTATATGTCCTTTGATTGCTATAAGCTTTTGATCAATACCTCCTGATTGTAATTTGAATCACTTAGGACCGACTTGGGCTGATTAGAAATTATTTATGGCCTTGCATTTAATGTAAGATTAATTTAAATAAATAATCTTTGATTTACTGAAAGAAGTTGCTAAGGGAAAAATAATAAAATGTTTTTCATGAAGGTCTATCAACGTTTGAACAAAGAATTATTAACTACGAAATGAAAGTAATAATTCAGAAGCAGGCGAAAAGTTTATGGATAATTACTCCCGACTTTACTCGGATTAAACATAATTTTCTCTTGTTTCTGATGTAGAAGTCTAAGTATTTTAAAGTTTTAGATGTTTTTTTTTATTAATTAAAGTAAAGCGCACTTTTGAATAAAACGACGAATTATTCACGCAGTCTTACGTAATGAACAACATTCAACATTTGTTGAATAAATATGACGCATGCAATATTTATTGTACGTTTATAAATATTTGGGTTTTAATAATGATTTGGTAAGATAAAAATACTGTGTTAAAATAAATAAAATTCAGCTGTGGGAGAGAATATAAAAAATTTTTTACAATGTGACGAGAAAATTAAACATTTAAAGTTTTATTAAAATATTTTTTTTTCGTGGAATTTTTGCATTGACAGGGTGGCGATTGAAAGCCTATTTGTAAATTCCTTGGCTTTAAATAAAATTTCAGGACCGACTGGAAAAATAGCAATTGAATAGATATTAAATTTTTAAATTATTTCGCAAAATAAAGTTTTCATTACTATTTTAAAATACTATGAAAAACCTCGTGGAGTTTTGGTGACTATGATTTACTGAGTTTTATCCTTTGGCAGATTTTTGCTTAGTTAAAAAATTAAAGTCTGTCAAATAAATTATCTAGGTATAACTCTTTAAAATATAACAAATAATGTAAAAGTCAATAATAACCTTGTTTATTAATTATTTTTATAACATTTGCTAATTATTATAAGTCACAAGCTTAAAAAAATGTAAATTAAGGAAGTAAAATAGTGTAAAATAATATTAACTATACCTAATATTACACGTAACATTCCTCCGAATCGTAAGTATTGCAATTCTACTAAAAAGACATTTATATTTATAACATATATTGGTGAATGTTATACTTTTAAAATTTTCACTAAAATATTTTTATTATTGTTGACATAAATTAAATTGATAAATAAATATTGCTTCATCAATTTTGTCACAACAAACAATCATGAGTAACTTAAGAATTTGGTTATGAGTGGTAGCGCTCCCGCATGGAAAAATATATATGCGAAAAATATATGCAAATATATATTTTCACATATATTTTATTTGCGCTAAATATATGTCCGCATATATGTTCACATATATGCGTGCATATATGTACACATATATGTGCGCATATAAGTGTCTAGAGATACACAGAAAAAAATTTAACTTGAATCAACAAAATAATTTTGAAAAATTTAACTTTCTTGATTTGAGTAAAAAAATTCTCAAACTTAGAAATTTTTTTTCAGTATATGCTTACATATATGTCTACATATATGTAAGCATGTATCTCTGCATATATGTCAGAATCTATGTGAAAAATATATGTTGACATATTTTTTTTTGCGTAAATATATGCGGCATATATATTATATATGCGATATATATTTTTGACATATATATTTCTCCATGCGGGCTGTAGGCGTGGATCGCGATAATATCGACAAATTCACGATACTCTTGAATCGTAGTAATCAGGATTTAAAGTATCGTGAAAATAATGAAATTGTTTTAAACAATGAAATTATTTTAAAAATTATAAAAAGTTAATAAAAAATTGGCAAAAAAATTCTCCGACTAAGAATAAAATTCCCTAACTATTCCAGAAATTTAAAACTCCCTGATTTTTCCAGGTTTTACAGATCAATCGCCATCCTGAGTTTAAAATTCAATTAAAAATATTACTTACAAATTTTATTATTGAAAAAGATACTAAAATTAATTTATCAGGAAATAAAATACAGTTTAAAAATAACTATTGATTTAACGCAACAGTTTCAACAATCTAGCAACTACGTACTACGCTTTTAGTCACCAGCCTCTATCGTAAATTTCTTGTCGAGACGAAAGAGACAGCAACATTATTTACTTTTACTTTTTGAGCATTTTCAAGTCTTGCAAAATAGATCGATTCTAAATGTTCGAATAACAATGATAATAATTCAATTGATTTAACAGAAAGTTTTAACAAAACTGTAACTATCCAACACTTTGAACTATGGACACATTAATTAATTAAAAGAAAGTATTGTGTTGTGATAAGTTTAATTGATTAAATTTGAGTCGTTAATGTGATAGAGTAGCCACAGGCACTCTAAAAGTTTAAGAAAACTTCATTAATGTACCAAGTTTGAATGAACTAGGAACTCAGAACAGAGCAGTGTATCTTGATTGACTTCTCTCTGGGGTATTCTTTTAAACTTTTGTTATTCCAATATAATACGACTGAGATTTTCTTACAGCAAATAAAAGACAAAAATATTAAACTACAATATTAATCAAAATTATATTAATGATATTTTTAAGACGTGGATGACGTCACTGCTAAATAATGACTAACTGACAGCGTTGATTTGCGGTGTAAAAAGTAAAAGTTAATCAAGTTATTTGTATATATTTTTTTATTGATTATCATTAATATTATTCTCGCTTGAAAACTATTGTAATAAAACTAGTACACGCTAATGAGAATGTAGAAAAGAAGAATTGCCATAATATAACGATCGATTGATCGACGTCTCTGTGATTTACGATCAGTCTACGTCATCGGAATTCCTCCAGAGCCAATACGATTACTTATTCGAGTATGCACCACTGTGTAAGACCTGAGGATACCGTATGGATACAAATTACTTAGTGATACGGTTTTATTGATCCTAAAAACTACTATACTGGATAAATAGTATTAATGAAAAAGATGGATCGGAATACATGCATTACAGACAGAGCAGAAAAGAAATTAAAGGACGGAAAGGAAAATAAGTAAAGAGAATATAACTTTTTCTTTACTTGCTGAATCGTAATCACTTTCCGAGGATATTTTTAAATTAAAAACTTTTTCATCTATAATTAATTATGATTATTAATTCAGTCGTAGAATTTAAATTAAAAAAATATCCGAGCAATTAGCCAACGTTGTTTACCAACTAAGATCGTCTGTAATTTAGTTTATTATTTTAAAAAAGTTATTGCAAAATTATTACGAATGTGCATGGAATTATTGTCAACGTCGATGTTTTTTCTTGAGCAATTTTTTTTTTTTTTTATTGAATAAATAGTATTTTGTTATAATTTAAAATTATAAAAAAAGTATGCCTTGTACAAATGTCTCCTGCATATAGAAACAGGTAGACGCCGATTAATCGATATTATGCCTTGTTATTTAAGAGAATTCGCAAAAGGCAACTACCAGGAAATTTGATAGTCTTACTCAAGGGTGCAGGGCACAGTAATTTAATTAAACTCTACACACGATTCTCCTATAAAAGAAAAGTATAAAATATACTAGAATTCGATCCTATCCCTTCTGGCTGATGACAAAGTTAGTGTTGTAAATGCTTCCGTAACTTCTAAGTTATTTATTAAATTTGTCTCGGGTGAAATGGACTTTTAGTTTAGATAGAGCATTAGAATAATATAGTACATATCGGAAATAAAAATTTTGCATTCAATATGATTAAAATATCGTATAAAATAAAATATTTACTTTAGTCTTTTTTGAATAAGATGATTTGTTAATAATTTTGTAGAAAAAAACAATTAAGTTTTAATTAGGTGACTGCGTGGCCGAGCGGTTTCAACTGCCCGTACGACAGTCGCTCAGGCGTCGGTTCGAGCCCTGGCAGTCGCAGTTTTTCTGCGATTTCCAAGGCTTGCTCCCTTGCCGACTGTACCCTGGCCAGGTTTCTGTGGTTTTGTTGGTCACTGTGCTAAGGGGCGGGGCACAGGCAAATGCGGGTGCAGGTTGTAAGTCAGCCACAGCCGCTGAGGAGGTAAATCTACTGTAAATAGTCCAGTAAAAAGGAGGGATGTAAGTCCCACGTGTCTAGGCCAGAAGGCTGACGCGTAAGTTCCAAAAAAAAAAAAAAAAAAAAAAAAAAAAAAAAAGTTTTAATTTATTCGGATTGTTAAGAAATTCAAGATTTGAAATTTTAATAAATTGAAGAAATAATAAAATTTTTAATTATTTTATGGATTTTTAACTCTATTAAATTATTTAAATTTTTTATTTTCTATGGGAAAAGTTTTCATTTTTGATAAAATAAACTTTTTCAAATAAAAATTTGTAATGGCTATTGGTAAATGGTAATTGCAAGACACCACCTTGTGGTCGAAAACAGCACTACCCAAACCAGGTCATGTATTCTTATGGCGGTGACGTACTTGCCATATGGCGTTAAAAAATTTAACTACCCAAACCAGGTTTTGGTACAGGCCTTTTTACACGGTGTCATTTACCATGGCTGAGTTTTTTTTTTAGTATTAGTAGTTTATTCATATAATGTATGGCCTGAATGGCCTTTTACATCCCTTTCCGCTTTACAAGAAAAAAACAATTTTACCCCTGGTGGGACTCGAACCCACAATCCCCAGTTTAGGAGACCGATGCCTTATCCATTAGGCCACAGGGGCTAGTTAATTTTCTGGCTAAGTTAATTTAATAAGTTAAATATTGAAAAAATATATCACTTCAAAATGTGTTTGTGAATATTTGTTTAAAATTAAGGAATTATTTATGAAAATTTTATCATTTTTGAAAGTCTTGAAGAAAATATATAAGTTGACATTAAATTTAAAAAAAAAAAAGAAACTTTTTGTAAGAAAATACAGTTGTTTAAACACAACTTGAATTTTAATAATTAACAAAATGAAGCATGTAATTCTGAACAAAAGTATTTGTAAAAAATAATTATTTAAAAACAAGGAATAATTAAAATACTACAAAAACATAAATTGAAAACACTCAGAGTAATGAGGATAAGTTAAAATGTAGCGAAAGAAAATCCATGCAATCAAGTATCCACTTGGTGTACAGGCTAACGAATTCCTCTAGAATAATAGACGTCTGTATATTTCTTTGTAACCCGTCGTGCAGCAACAACCCTCATTCAGATGATGTTCCCAGTTTTCCAAGTCGCCCCAAATTTACGCCAATTTCTCATCCTTCTCATCCACTTCATTTTTTTGGTACTCAACAACGCATCTTCATGTAAATATATATACCTATACATAGTTTGTAAAAGTGAGAGCAGGGCGACTTATGGCTTGGATAAAAAACAAAGTACAATTAGTATTATTCGAGTGTAGTGCTCGATATGCGAGGGTGAAGAAGAAATGATGAGCAGCAACAATAAGAGCGTAGGGATCATCCCGCTCTTATTTACTTATTTTTGTTTTGTTTTGTCAACATAATTGGCTTTGGATCAGAAAATCTTTGTAATGCCGCATGAGCATAAGCATGGATGCATAATATAAGTATACGATATATACTAACTTCCTCTCATCGCGGCAACCACTTTGATATCTTCGGGACGAGGACGTATATGGAACGGAGATTGTGTTTACGCATTATGTTTTTATGGGCGTTACTTTTACCGATTATACATAATACCGGTGCATTGTAAATTTACCGATAAATAAGTTATTTTTACTCATAATGGAACTGAATGTATAAAATTTAACATTTTTTTTTCGCTTTATCAAAGCATGTTTATTTTTAGTATTAAGGTAAACTTCATAATCCGAGACTTAAAATGCATTGGAATTTTTTTATTTTTTATAAGTACTTTAAATATTGTCGTCAAAATAAAAAAGTAGAAGTTGGAAAAAGAAAGGATTCAAGTAACAAAAAAAATTCTCATGGGCAAAATATATTTTTCTGACGATAAAAAGTAAAATGTATAAGAGAAATTAAAAAATTGAAGTTAATGTTGCTAATGAAAACTATTCTATGATTTTAAATATCAATAATAATGACAAATAAATCTCTGAAGACAACCCAAAATTTCTTTCAAACAAATTGAGTAATAAATTATCTAGAACAATAGCAGACATTTCCTAAAAATATCATTTTATCTTTTATAAAGTTTATTTTCGTAAAGCTTACCAAGTTATTGATTTCTAGTGAGTTAAATGAAGACTTCTGTAAAAGCAATTTATTTTTGGCACAAGTAAAGATCTGATTTATTTTGATGCATTGAACTATGATCTTTCAAACTAAACTTTGATAGTTTGATATTCAAATTTTCAAAGAATATTAAAAGTAAATTTTTCCCTATAAATTTAAAAAACAATCTTCGACGGTTTTTTGTTGCAATTAGTTGGACAAATACGGTGATGTAGAACGGAAATTTTCGCGAACAATTACCGAAGGGAGATAATGAAGGAAAAAAGAGTTAGCAAAGTTAGAGGGGCTCAGCAGCAGCATGGAGACTAATACTAAAGACTAAAATCTCCTGATTGAATCGAGTTAATTTGGTTGGAGTCCGGGTGACATCGATCCCAGGTGCGATTCCGGACGCCTGGCATTGATCTCTGCATCCTCCCTCGTGGCTTCGATAATTTACTCAGGATATGTAACATACACCAGCACTCTATTTGCGTGGTTTAATGAGAACCATTTAACTTTTGCACACCCTTCATGGGATCACACTCATATTCACCTGTTAGAAAATACATCCCCTTTTATTTGCATTTCACCGATAAATATATACCGTGACATTTTCTCACGGTAAATCATCCTATTTGACATTTTAAATTATTAGCTTTTTTATTTTTTCTTTAGTCCTTTTTTTTTTGCGGTGTGATATTCGGATCTTTTATGCTCCCTACATACATGGATTGTTTCGACCACAAATTTATGTTTAATGTATCACAGATTCATGTTCAAATTTTGTCAAAATCAGGTAACAACTGTGTTGAGTCAAAATACAGAAATGAGACATTTTTCAAGATTAATTTTTAATTGCACATTTATAATCCGAACGTTGCTTTTATCATATTAGAGGTAAATCAATTTTTGTAATTTTAGATAATGTAACTGAGTAAATATCAATAATTTGGTCTTCCTAAAAAATATCTTATTTTCTTGATCCTATAATAAAATTGAGATGAAATGTATGTGAAACCAATTTATTCGTGTTGTGATTGGTCGAAAATAAATATTCTCATTCTGATTGGTTGAAAGTGAATATAATATACATAAATGACACATAAATATATCATGACAATAAATATGAGGGGCGCAAATTTAAATTCTAGTTACAAAAAAAATCTCATGAGCGTTGTTAATTAGCTGCACATACTGATGATAAATATCAATTTTTTATTGTTGGAAGTTATGGATAGGTAATCGTGATTATTAAAGTTTCATATTTATAAATGAAATACATAGTCGTTAATATTCATATTTTTAGTCTTTATTTAAAAGACTAGGTCTTCGAGAAGCGTCCTTACGCTTGAGAGAGCCGGTTTGTACTAATTTAAAAACTAATAGGAAAAATTTACAATGAGGTCTAAGCCTTTCCTTAAGAATCGTAAAATTACAGATGTTTTACTAAAAATATATGTACAACTTCAAAAAGTAAAAGAGTCCTTTGTGTGACCCAAGTGTTTGGGGTCATAAAACAGAGGTAGGACTTACTTTTCCCTTTCGAAAAATATTTCAACTAAATATTAAACTTTCTTAAACATAAAATCTTAACATAGAGTAAAATACAAAAATAAAATAATTTGTAAACTAAGATTCAATTTTTGTTCAGAGAAATTCAACATTTATTAATTACAAACAAAAAAAAATCCCTCTTGAGCTTCGTGAAAGTGAAAATATTTATATTGTAGTTAAAAGTAATTTTTATTATCTGAGAGCAAAATTACAACGGGTTATTAAATTGACTAAAGTAATGAACGTAATACGCAATAATAAAGTTTAAAATGTTGTATTAAAAAATAAATACGGAGGACAAAATAGTAAACTCGTAAAAAAGGTCATTTAGCTGCAATCTCTCGTCTTTGGATCTTTAGAACATGAGATTGTCAATTTATTTAAAGACCTCCGTAGTTGAAACGCGAAGAAACTGGATGATACGCGTGGTAGTGGTAATAGTAATGGTGGCGATGGTGGGTAGTGGAAACAGGAGCACGGTGAGAAATAGCGGGAGACTCTGAAAAATAAAAGGGAATAAAAGAAAAGAAAAACGAAGTGATTAGCAAGGCGCATCCCGTTAGAGTGTAAATAGTGAATAGACTTAAACTCCTATCCCCGACTATGGTAGTTCTAAATTTAGATTTTTCCTTACATATAAGATATAATACAAGTGACTATAGTTTTGTCGTCCGACCATAGTTTACTTTACAGTATACCCTATACTATATACTATACACTATATGAGGGGGATATAAAATCAGCAAGGGTCTATACACCTCACTATTTTTATTTTTCGTCTTCTTCATCTTAAAACCACCCACACATTTTAGCTTGATGTCGTCGACATGATGCTCGTTGTCGTGAGCCACGAACACACTACATACTACATACGAGGATATATACCCAACCAACAGTAGTCTGCTACTATAAGGCTGCTGTTATACCAAGCGCATTGTCTCCTGGTCATGTTCTGGCAACTTCTTTTACGCCTTAAAAGTACTGTCGTTACTTTGTTCAAAGTTATAACTCATATTTTGTTGTACAATACTTGTGAGACAAATATTACGCTTTAATATTCACTGTTATTTTTAACCACTATAAATATCCATTTTAGTCAATTGTAAATCCGTGGAAAAATTGCTTTACGAATTTCACAATGGCGATTCTTTTTTTTTGTGTACTAGAATTTAAATTTGCGCGCGCCTTGACTATAGAGTTTGCATATATTTTCATGCTCATGATATATATTCGACCAATCACGTTACGAATAGTTTGATGCCACATACATTTCATCTCAATTTTATATTAGGATTAGGATTCTGAAGAAGTTAGAAATTTCAAATTTTTCTCAAAAAGTTCAATTATTATACAGCGAAAAAAAGGCAATTAAAACATTTGTCTAATTTAAAAATATTTTTTTATTTTTTATTATTTATTCCTGCAAACCTCATACTGTAAAAAATTTTTTGGACCCGGTGTAGTGTAAATGAGCCGGTGTAAAGTGCTTCGGGTCTATTTTTACACCGAAATTTTTTACAGTGCATAATACGACAGTTTGTAAAAGTTTTACTCTATATTTGCTCTATGGTGACAATTTTACAATATAAAATTGATTTTGTACTCCTATTTAGATCTCAGGCGTTACTCTTAACAATTCATAATAATAAATGCAAAAGTAATCTCTTAAATTTTATCAGACATAACTATTTAAAAAATATTAATGGACTCTCAATAATTTTCAAAATCTCCATTCAAATATTTCAATAACAATTTATGATTGAAATAAAAAAAATTTCATTAGTAATTAGAGTTCACGTAATTCTCCATTAGATACGTGCATATTTGACGTATAATTATGAATACATTGAGTTAATAGCGTTTTCATCATAAATGTAAATGTATGCATTGACAATAAAAGATAATACTCCTTCAATAATCAATAAACTAGCACACAATAATTTTGAACAATTATTTTATTTAAAATCAATTTTTTCCCTATTCACAATTGTATAAATAAAAGATATGCTTCTCATTCGGCATCTAGGTTATGTTATTATTTTTAAATTGTAGCCAACCAACTAAAAATGAAGTCATAGAAGGTGGCTCTTTTAAATAAAGTGCATTGAAGAAACCCGGAAATTTTTGGGATCCTCAGCCTTTCAAGTTATCTGATGTACTCATACAATCTTACACGTGCTTACATACATTCTCTCGAGTGAAGCTTTCACTGACAAATTTACCTCCGACTCATCTGCAAACTTTGTATTATACCTGACTTAAAAACTTTTTTATTTTTTCTTATTTCGTTTAAAGTATGTTCTTGAATAAGCCAGTGAAAACCTCAATATAAAAAACTTTATTAACTTTTATTTTTTCAGCTATGCGGTAGTTGTAGGAATATTAATTACCGGTTTGCAAAAAATTCAAATTTTTTAAACAATCTCATGTATTTAAAACACTAAACTTTTTGATGTTCTTACAAAGTTCTAAGCGATTAAAAAAATATAACCCAAGTTTTAAAATAAATTTAACACTTTTCTCAAGTTGACTTGGATATTTTAACAGCTAAGAATAAAAGAGGTCCGTATCTTTCTGTACATCCTCTAACTTGAAAAAAATAGTTCGACAAACGGAACAATTTTTCTGATAATTAAAAAAATTTTAGTTTACTGTGATGTCATTTGTAAGAAAAACTCGAGACTTTTTGATTTGTTAGACAAAAGCAAGCATTAAAATTTGAGCTGTAGAAATAGTAAAGGAGTAAAGACCATAAGAAGTTTCTATTATATAGTTCTTAGGTTATTAAAGCGGTCTCCATCCAGTATGTTCTTTACCTTGCTCGTTTTAATATGTAAGAGAATGGAGAAATATATGAATGGACATACTCAAAAGAATGGAAAAAATGTATATGTATAAATAGCAAAAAAATAACCGTGTTGGCATACTGGAATGGTATATATGTGGTTATACGTGACCGTGCAACTTTTTCTCTCATTGCTTCTCAGTATTTTTATTTTTATTTATATTTATATTTATTTATTTGTTGATTTTTTTAAAACTGTCTACTGTCTACTGACCAGCATGCTACGCCGTGGAATTCCTTGAAGATGGCAAAGAGAGAGATAGAGTTAGAGAACGAAGTAAACTATGGGATTCAGGATCAGCTATCCATATACATATACAAATACAAATACATATACAATAGAATCAGCGTTCACTACTGCTTATACTCTTACTCCCCTGTTGCTGTTGCTGTTGCTGTTGGGTTACTGGTTACCACATTGCCATGTTCTCATGACCTCGTGGCTGACCATTTACGATTCACTTTACGGTTTATGCGATGACCGTCCACACACGACGATGGATCATCGATTATCCCTCTAGTGCAATCATTTATCCCCTCGCAGAATTTGCGATTGCGCAGTAACTAACACACCAATACTACTGCATAACACGCTAAAATAGCACTGATGTGTCCTATGGGATACAATAGGAGGATAGAAGGATTAGATAGGTAAAGGGGCTACTAAAGTTTAAGTTATCTGTTCTGTCTCCTACTCTGGGAAATTCACAATATAATACCTCTATTCACTTTGTTTAGTTAATGCATACTTTAGACTTGAACTCTGTTTTGTCTAACAATACAATACTGTGCTCCCTCTATATTTTAGCTGTGTCTCAATTTTTCCATCAGCTACTAACAAGAGAAAAAAAGGTAAGCTGCTATATCTTAAGGAGGGAGCACTATAGTTCTCTACTGGTTTATACAAAGATCCGCGGTTCTTATTCACAAGGGATGGTTACTAATCGAACAGTTGAATTCGTTTTTTATTTAAATTTTAGTTATTCAATAAAATTTTTAAGAGAAAAATATTTTTTACATTTTTGCAACACATGCTATAAGAATACCCTATTGTACATCGACAGATGACGCTCTAGAATAATGTATGGCGCATGTGGTCGTAAAAATTAAGAGTAATTGAGTATCGTGATATTATTGCAAACATTCAAAATTATGATGACAATAAAATAATTAGTATTTTGGATTTATTTTTCGGGATAAAAAAGAAATAATGTAATATAATTATGACAAATAATGAAATTTATTTAATTTTTTGAAGAACTAAATTTTTAATGATAAAAGTAGATGAAGCATTTCATCAATAAAAATATTTGTGTTTATATGACTAAAATAACGCGGATTATTGAAAAATTTAATTTTTAAAATATAGAGATTAAATTAATTTATTGTTGTGCATATTAATAATTTTTAATTCTTCAATAATTGCATACTTCAAAATTTAATAAGAAAGCTTGGTAATCAGAAGTCAAGTCTTTTTTTTCATAATTTGAATGAAACGGAAAAAATTAAAATGATATAAGTTTCCAATGAATAATTTTTGCAATAATTTAATTTTTTATTTTTTATTTTGAACTGAAAAGATTTGATTTTTTTTATCAAATTTTTGTATAGATGTTAAAAGTGTAGCTTACTGTAATTTTAAGTTGAATTTCTTTCTAATATTAATCATTATAATAAGGTTCATAATTAGAAAGCAATTGTTCAAAACTAGTAAAAAAAGTATTGGAAATACTTAGCACTGATTTATAGATATGATAATTAAATTTATCAAAAATCGTTTACAAAAGGCCATAGACGAAATTTTGATTATACACTTATGATAAGCTTGATAATTTGTAACTTCCTGAATGCAAAAACATAATTATAGTTTAAACTAATGCAATTTCTTCAAATATTTGGTCAGATATTAATCTAGTACAAACGTGTATTTATAATTTCATAATAATTACTTGGATTAAATTCCTAACAACCACGCAAGAGCCTTGTAATAGATGTGTCTATAATTAACAAAGTGAAATTTTATTATAATTAAATCGATGAAAATAGTTTATTAATAAGAGACAGACGATTAAACTTAAAATAAAATGTTTGATGAAAATGAAACAGAGATTTTCTCTGGGTAAATACTACTTCTACTAGCTGCTACCCACTCTTAATGTAGGTCAATTCGATAATTATCTCCTTGGATAAGTTAAATGTTAGCACAGTGTGTACTGCTTTTAGTAAAGTATAAGTACCGAAGAATTTAGCTGAGTAAAATCAAGGCTCAGCAAAATTTTCAACTTAAAAAGTAAAACAAAATTAATAGAACAGATAAGCCTTAAAATTTTCTTGTCTCGTGAACTTGTTCTTATTCTCATCACGTGTCTGGCAACAATCCAGCTAACATATCCCGGTGACCGAACGACGTTTCGTTTAAGCCATCCTCATTTCGAGAGACAGTGTCCCGTAAAATTGTGAGCTTTTACTTTTCTCATACCTCACAAATTCATTAAATTGTTTACTGTTTTACGTGTACACCGTACACTGAACAGTAAACTAAATAAGATTTTGGATTTCCAGGATTTACGACCATTTTTTCCTTTACTTTAATTTTGTTTTAAATAAGCAAATTTTCTGCAATATAATATTGTAATTTTGCTTTATTTATTATGTACTTTCTCCGATTTCATGTTCTGATAACTTGTACAATAAATTAATACAATATCTATTAATTTCCAAATAATTATAGCATAAAAAATATGAATAATATATTCAATAATTATAATTATAAAGGAAAAGTTGTTCTGTTTTTGTTTCATAAAAAAATTAATGACTCGCTTCCTTAAATAAAAAAAAAAAAAAAATTGTCTACTTTTGAACAAAAAAAAATCTTCGCTAAATAATTGAAGGACATATGTCGAATTGACAAAATATCTAAATTGTTGTTCTACATTACATTATATTGAAGATTATGAGATGAATTGCGTAATTAAAAAGAAGGTTATAACTTCCGTATCTGATTTACTTGCAAACCGGAAGTTATGCGACCTTCGAAAGCATTTAGGTATTATCGCAACGCTTCATCATAGTTTCCTGTTCAACTTTAATATGTTGTTATAGTTTAATGAGAAATAACTCGAACAATATTTGCGGTGTTTAGTTCAACATAACTTTAGAGAAGATAGGAAATAGATTAAGGACAATGGAACATTTATGTAGGTAATCATTTTCGTATTACTTTGTCAAGCAATGAGAAAATTTGAGTTTAAACATTGTTTTCATTTATGAGATTAATATCGGAAATTTTAGTTTTTAGGGGGAGGTGTAACGAAACTTAGAACTTGCAAATTACATTCAATTTAATCAAGTTTTGAAATTAAGTTTTTTATATCTCACAGAATATTAATTTCAAGAAAATCATAATTAGACACGGAAGAAACCAAACTATAAGAAATAATAATAGATTTTTAATAAATATTAATTAATTGATAATAAATACTATTTCAAAAAATGAATTCGTGATTTTAAAATTTAATTTATAATATTGGTTATTCATATGTTACAATTCAATAATTATACAGAAAAAAATATTATTTCAAATAGTAACAAAAGCTATGTAAATGTCGAAAAAGTTAAAGTATTATAACTAATAATTTTAAATTCAATTTCTATCGTTTTTCGAATAAAATTTTATCGTATAATATACAAAAATATCATCTCTATAGTAAGAATTTTATATTTCAAGGTAGCCAACTTCAACGTTTGCAAGGTAAGGTGGTAAATTTTAAAGGCATTGATAAAAACCCAACTATAATCATTGACAAAGTTTTTTAGTATTTGAAACAATAATTTATAGAGTGAGAGTCGCTATTTACTATAGTAATAGCTACAAATCACTTTTTCAATATCAAATTGCAAATAAATGTTGGCTCATATTTTTCCACTTTATGTTTCGTATTATTTAATGTTATGCCACCCCGAAGTCCAACATGTCATTTGAACCATTAAAAAGTAACCAGAATCTGAGTGAATTTTACTATTTAGTTTTTTTTTCTGTATGTGTAATCTCTCAAAAGTATTTTTTGCGACACGGCTAGATCGTTTATAATTTCTTTACCAAACTTACAAAACAGTTTAATAATGATGATGATTTTAATTGAAAAAAATTTTATTAAGTAAAAAAAAAAAATTTATGAGGAAAATTTTTTTGATCCAGTTAATCTTTCGATTACTACTCGTAAGCTATAAAATTAGTACCAGCTAGGGTTATTCTATGGTACGATAAACTTTTTTTTGATGTTTGTATCCAGTTCCTGACCTTCCTTGCAGACGTTTGAAATAAAATAAAATAAAATTTTTTAGGTGGCCACATAAATTATAATAATATATAAACTTTGTTGCAACAGTAGCAACGCAACGTCACTACAAAGCTCGTCACATTAAATTATGTAAATGGTTGTACCCTTATTTGTAGAGACCACTACTCGACATACAATGCCATGAGGCACTTTAACAGGTAGAACAGGAATAAAGAGGTGGAGGAGGAGGATATGAAAGTGCCGGATGTTAAGTTAAGACTACTCGTAGGATTGTAAACGGGTGGTTGAGAAATAGTAAAATAGATACGAGATAGAAAACGAGAGGAAGAACAGAGGTGTAAAAAGGTTAATTCTCGATGGGTAGTCCTGGATCTCACGGCTACTTATCATGATAAACACTATTTTTACTTCCGAGGTTCCCAGTACACATCAAATATGGCTCTTAAATCGTTTTAAATATTTATGCTGTAATCCTAACTTTCGTCCTTTCAGCATCTTTTATTTCTGTTTTTATGTTTATTTGCGTTATCTTTTCGATTCACTTTTCAATCGTTTTTATTGATTTGAATATTTACAGTAACAATTACCCGATAGAATTTTTATTAATAAATAATTTTTTATGTGAATTAGAAGCCTCACAGTGTTAATTCCTGAATGTAACAGAGATTCTATAATTTTTGGGTTTTCAATTGTATTTTTTGAAGGTTCCCACAGATGGAGATAGTAATAAATTGCTTTCTGGGATTTCTTGTATTGAAAAAAGCAGATTTATTGAAATAATAGCAGTTCAGAGTATTAAAAAAATATACAGTATATTTTAAATTCGATTATTTATAAATATTTAGTTAGAAAATTTAATTATCAAATTTTTTTCAGTTCTAGTTTACAAAAAAACGTTCAAGACATTCGCATTCTAATTACCAAAAGTATTAAAAATTTTAATTACAGTAGACTCTCGATAACTCGAACCTCGTTAAGTCGAAATCCTCAGTAACTCGAAAAAAATTTGTATTCCCTTCCGCTGAACCCTCAAATACGCGATATCTCGAATTATTTAGACTCTGTAACTCGAACTTAGTATCGTTTCCCTTCCAGTATCGATAAGGCATATTTATACTCTATAACTCGAATTTTAAAAGTGAATCTCTATAAGTCGAAGTTAGTAAAATGTAAAGACGTTTTTCTCCGAACTTTCTAGGTTTATAGCAATCAAATCTTAATTCCTATAGGAATGTTCAATGCTTCTTACATTCTTGTTTGTAGTGTGTATTTTTGTGGACCTGGATCACGTATGATTTTTATGTACAATTTATTATTATGTATTTCAATGTATTTTAATTCACTGATTCTAAATCTAAAAGTTAATTGCCCGGTGAGCCGTCCAAATTAAAAAAAAAAAAAAAAAAAACAAAAAACCTAAAAACCTAAAAACCTAAAAAAATTTCAATAAAACATGAAAAATTGAAGTTTTCGAAATCAAAATTTTTTGGACTCAGATTGAGTATGATTCTCATGTATTTTGTTCCGCTGAATTTGAATCTGTAGTTTTCTTGCCCCGTTAACGTTTTAAAATTTTTGAAAATCTCAAAAAATCAAAAAAATCGGGAAAATTGAAGTTACAAATATGAAAAAAAAAATCTACAAAACATGATTAAATACTTTGATTGTATTTTTTCACGCATGAAATACAAGTTAAGAATTTGAAAATATTTTTCTTAATTTTCTTAATTTTTGGTCTTATCTACTTGCAAATTTCGAACATCTTGTTAAGTCGAAAACTCGTTAACTCGAAGTTTTTATCACTTCCCTTGAGGTTCGAGTTATCGAGAGTCCACTGTACATACTAAAATTTATAAACATTCACGGTAAATTAAATAAACCTTCAAGTTATGCAAAATGCGATGAGAAGATTTTTTCATTAATTTCTATTATAAGTTAAGACTTTTGTTTATATTAAAAAATTATTTTTTCTGTTTAATATTTGTCAGAGTAATGAATTCTTATTAAGTAGCTTTTGTATGTAGAGCAGAAAAAAAAATTTTTTTTTCCACAAGATAAAGAAGAAATATTACTAAGAGCTTTTTCTCTTGAATTTAAATATTTCATGTTTATTTGTCATTTCATCATTTTAATTTAATAAGTTGTTTACTTTGTAAGCGATTGTTATTTTAATCAACAAAAAACAAGTTTTTTTATTTTTTTAAGTAAAAATTTCTAAGTAAAGATAAATTAAGATACTGTGGAGCTTCAAAAAAGAGTAAACAAATAAATCGTACCGAGTTTTACGGATGGTTGTTCAAGATATCTGCAGATAGACTAGAATTCGCTTTCAGAGTGATTATACACTTCGTGCACTTGAGAGTTCATACACAATCTCTGTACTGGTATGGATCTGGTTATCCAGTTTTGTTTAGTTGGTAAAACAATAGACCCTTTTTTTAATCACTAAAACTTCTTATCACTTTTGTGTTTTAGTCGAGTTACGAAGAACCCTTTTGTGTATGCAATTTAATGAAAAATGCAAGTAATGCCCTGCTTATAAATTGTATGAGAAATTACCGAGATGATGAGGTTAAATATCTCCGCATTTCGAGGTATACAAATATAAATAAAAAAAAGTTGGAAAATCCAAAATAGCACGGAAAGTTAATGGAAAATAAAAAATTAATAGAAGAAAAAAAATATAAATTTAAATTGAATGTACCACTTCTAACACGAGCGCACTTTAATCGCTGCAAACGTGATATACTGTAGTTATTTATTTTTTAAAATGACAGAAAAAAAAGAGAGAAGTGAGTAAAAAGAATGCTCACGGTATAAAACAAGGACATTAATACACCGTTTTTATATACTTAGGTTATTTGGGCTGAAATGTTGATTTAACGGTTGTTACGATTTATTTATTGGAGTAAAACGAGAAGGATTTGAATGAGCGTTTTTCAAACAATTCATCCTTAGATAGTTATGAATTCATTAAAAAAAAAAAATGAAACCAATTATTAATTAACATTATGGATTTTTTGGATAACAGCTTTGTTTATTAATAATTTTACAGCAAATTACGCTAGGAAGAATCACCAGATAAATTATTTACATGATGGTATAATCGTTTGTCTATTTTTTTCGACTGAAAACAATGTTTGTTACAACAAGTGTTTTTATGAGAAATTTCATGAAAAATTTTCAGTCAACAGTAGAACACTACCGCGCTCACGCTAGTGGTGTACAATAAAAAAAAATAAAAAATTAAACAAGATGAAATAGTAGGCAACGTGGGATTTATTAGCAAGCCAGTGGAGAATTTATGCAAATTCTCGCAGGTGGCAAAGTCTTTACGTAAAATAAATAAAGACAGTAGAAAGTAAAAAGAAAAATAATAAAAATAAATTCGCTGGAAATAAAAAAAAAAATTATCAGTAGTTTTAAAAATTTTAAAAATAAAATTTTTTTTCAAATAATTTTGAAATTATTGATGTTATAAAATAACTAATAGTACTAAAAAAAACTGCATCAAACGTCGCCAATTTCGTCAAAATCGATCAATTTGTTCGTAAGATATTCAATTTTTATTTGATTAAAATTGTAATTTAATTTTAAAAAATTCCAAAAAAATGTTTCTTTAACATTTCAGAATTTCAGAATAAAAAAACATTGTTTTCTTGTAGAAAATGATGACGGAAAGTAATATAAATAAAAGTCGTTGAATTTTGAACAAAGATATGATATTTGGAGTTTTTCCGAGGATTTAAATAAATTAGCGGTAACATTTCACTCGTGTCCCAAGATCGTTACTGTTATTTAGTATCGGATTCTCTCAACAGCGGAGCATAAGCTCTTCCTCAGGAATATAATATCGTCCGTGGATCTTTGTATACTTTAATACAATTTAGTTGTTTTATTTTATTTTATTTATAAAATAGATTTTTTAGTTCTTAAAAATAAAACAGAAGAGTTGCATAGACATTTACAAGCACACTGAGTGGAATCTTGAGCCCCAAGTGTGTACTGAGAGAAAGAGAGATTACTCGAAGAGTATCGTCTTTAGATTTCCTCTTCACCTCCTTACCTCCTCACGACCCTCTCCTGCTGCCCGCCACCCCCGGTGCGTGTTCTGTTTCCAAGGACAAGAGAAACATTTCGATCGGTTGTAGGCGAGATTCTCGATCCTGATTTTCAGCGTTGCCGAACGCCAAGACCAGACCAACAGTGCACTAAATCTCACTACGATATCTCCAAGGTATATCGGTAAACAGTCAGTGAGGTAGCGGGGTGTACCACCTTCTTTTTATCTCTTTGTTTACTTCTTGCTCTTCAACTTGATTTCTGCACGTGTACTTGCCATCAGGTGTGCTGGTGAACAAACTCTCTACACTCGGGAAATTTATCGCATCCTATCTTTTTTAACCTTAACTATAATATATAACATTTTATATTATATCATTTTTCCTAATTAGTGACATTTGTCTAGATTTTGCTTCTTATAATATATTAAGATTGATACATTAAATAAAAGCTTTTAAAAACTCAGTTGATACAAAATTTGTATTACTTTTCTTTTCCATATAAACGAAAATGGACCAAAAAATGACTTTTCGCATGTTACTTATTCTGATATCTCAATAAATAATCTTTGATAAGTCCTGGTATGACTTGATAGGTCGATATACTCATGTTAGGGCTTGATATGGTCAAGTCAACCTCTACCAGGACATTATCATCAATATTTATATTAAATTTAAGATATCATTCCAGAATGGATACAAATACCCCCATATATATATTCTATATATATTATAAGCTATATATATTCTATATATATTAAAAATCTATAAAAAATATATAAATATATAAAAAATATATATAATAAATATATTTATAATAACTAACTTTTGGCCGATTTTCATATATATTTTATATATTTTAGATATATTCAAGATATATTTTAAAATATATAATAAATACATAGCTAAAAATATAAAAAAAATATATTTTGAATATATATAAAAAATATTTGAAATATATAAAATATATATGAAAATCGGCCAAAAATTAGTTATCAAAAATATATTTATTATACATATTTTTTATATATTTAGATAATAATTATAGATTTTTTATATTTTTTTTTCATGGGGGTAACATCAATATGCGCAAAAATATAACCCTATAATTTATATTAATCAAATATTTCTTTCTCTGATTGCTAAGAAATATACTTCGTTTATCTGAAAATCAATTTTTGATGTCGTCGGGTTCAATTGTATCTAAAATTTATAATTTACATGTGAATGGTAGAAATTTACACTGCAGTCACGAAAAATGAATAATACTCGCATTAAAAGCACTCCTCAATTGATGAAATCAATATTTTTAATGGCTTATTGATTGCTTCTACAGGTTATGGGCATGATAATATGACTTTTGAAAAATACACTTTCTTAGCTTTAATTTTTTTTCTAATGCTGTTAAAGTCTGCAGACTTCTGACCATTTTTTGATTCTATTCATTAATTAAATTACAAGTAGAGAATTATTTTAAAAAATTTAGCATTTATAATTTGTTTGGATTTCCAACATGTGAAATTTTTCTTTCAATTATTTTGTAATAATTATTTAATAATGAAAAATTTGAAAAATCGTCAGGTCATAATATAAGTTTCAATTTTTCTCATTTTTCAAAATTATTGATCTATTTTATTGTAATTACAGAAATTGTTTTTTATGATAAGCAAATTGATGATTAGTTGTAATTATAGTTTAGTATTGAAGCATCGAAAATGTGGTGCTTCAAAATCTCGATTTTTGTTTCAAAAGAGTATGTTGAAAATAAAAAAAAATAAAATAAAATAAAACAGATCCAAGCACGGAAATTATGTGACCCGAAACTTTTTTGGCTAACTCTAGTGTACCCACTCTTCTAATAATTACGTAAGTCAACAAATGAATGAAATTCACACCAACAAAAAGTGAAGTTTAAATTACTGTATGGCTGAGAGAGCTGGAATCATACCAAAAATCTATCAAGCCAAAAATAATCCATTTGCAGTAGCAAATTACTTAGACACGAATTATCCTAATAATTTGTCAAGTACATTAGAAGAAATAATTATGTGCTTAATTTTCTATGATTTACGTATCAAAGTTTTATATATATATATATATTTTTTTGTACTATCAATGCACATTTTTATTAACCTCCTTCTTTTGTATTATAGTGAGTTAATTAAGCATTTAGTTTTATAAATAGAACAACAATACAAATAAAAGAACAAAAGCAGAATAAAAAAAAGCACTGTAGTTATTTAAGTTTAGCGCGGCAACCGCAGCTAATTATTCGAGTATCGATTGAATCTTGAATAATAAAATATAAAAAAAATGAACGCGTTGGTAAAAACCGGATACGGTAAGCTCGGTAAGCTGTATACAGATTATGTGTGGAGGGATTACACGGTGTATTTTTTAAATAAACTTATGAGGCACGTGCGCTGTTCGGTCGCATTAATAAATTATTACCTGAAAATAAATACCCAAATACAGAGATTATAGTGCCGGAATTCGAATTTATTAAATATGCAAACAAGTCTACATTACATGGAACTACTTTATGTATAGATATAACAAGATATTTTGAGTAAATTTATATTTGTTATATTGCTACAGAGAGTACAAATTGCTGTTAATATTGATATTAATTTAGTAAACATTTCGATTTTTACTTTAAAAAGGTTATTTTTTAATTTTCGGCTTTAACTTGAGAGCATCAATACAGTTTGGCTTAAGTTTACTACATCGCCACCTTTTGATGATGTCTTATAATTTATAATATTCAAAAATTCAATAAAAGTATCATCTTATCTGTATTCATTCTTCAAATAAATGTATAATGCTTATCATAAAAAACAATTTCTGTAATTACAATGAAATAAACAATATTGAGTAATGATTTCAAAAGGATTTTTCAGATTAATAATATTGAATGATGAGAAAAATTGAAACATATTATCACTTCTGACGATTTTTCAAATTTTTCATTACAAAATAATTGAAAGAAAAATTTCACATGTAGAAAATTCAAACAAATTATAAATAGGACTTTTATAAAAAAGTTAGGACTTTTTTATTGGAAATTTCCTCCTCTTTAACGAGCTTTTTTCAATAGCTTTTTAATATCATTAGAAAAATAGCTTTTTTCAAAGCTTTTAATATCATTAGAAAAAAAACTAAAGTTAAAAAAGTGTATTTTTCAAAAGTCATATTATCATGCCCATAACCTGTAGAAGCAATCAATAAGCCATTAAAAATATTGATTTCATCAATTGAAGAGTGCTTTTAATGCGAGTATTATTCATTTTTCGTGACTGCAGTGTAAATTTCTACCATTCACATGTAAATTATAAATTTTAGATACAATTGAACCCGACGATATCAAAAATTGGTTTTCAGATAAACGAAGTATATTTCTTATCAATCAGAAAAAGAGTTATTCGATTAATATAAATACACTTAACTGATGAGTAGCAATATACATAAAAAATTTTTTTACAAAAAAAAAATTACTCGTTATGCATTTACTAAAAGTGAAATAAAAAAATTAAATATTGCATGTACAATAAATATGAAATATGACAGACGGAAGTGGTTACTGCAGATAAAACTTTTGATTCAGAAGGTCATAAAGAACAAATGAATACAATTACCTCAACTGTTTTGTATATATGTGCAGTAATAGCAATGGCAGTGACCATAACCTGAATCTATTCTTGTATCTACCGGCTTGAATTATTTTAACAAGCCTCTATATATATTTATACATACGTATGTACGTTTGTCATCGGAATAAGAAGACGAGTTGCATCTGCATACATACATGACTACTTTGCAATTACATGTAACGAAGTAGACCATTCCTGTGCTAATTAACGACCCTATCAACTTGTGCGCACGGGTGGCTAACGACCCAGTGGGGACTTTCATTGCGATTCTTACGATCTCGAGGTCATTCCTTAAAAGTCTACTCAGAGTCCAAAAAATTCAAAGTTAATAAAAGCTTTTTGTATTAATAAATTTCGATCAAATGTCAAATTGATTTTGTTATAAAAAAATTTTATTTATATCAGCAATATAAGTTATCATCATCATTAATATTATTATTATTTTTATTGTCTCTGTATAAAGAAATCGATTTAGTTATTCAACTTGTATTGCGGAATTGAAATAATAAAAATAACAGTTGATAATTATAAATCGTGATTTAAAATACTTGGGTCAGTGCACGAGCGCCTGGTAAAGACGACGGCCCTGTTCTGGTCCAGACTATTGATCCAATAGATACAGAGGGTGAGAGAGCAACGAAGGTAAAACGAGAGACTGTAGTATTGGCAGAGAAGCATGAGGAAAAGAGAGGAGAATATAGCGCGGAAGGTGAAAAAGGTACCAGGACCGTACGGCAATCTAGATTATTAACCCTAGGCGAATTTAACCTGTAATAAATTTTGCTCTTTCTTCTCTAACTTCCTGGGCTGGGGTTCTCTCTATCTGTTCTTCATTTATACTACTAGGTACATCTCGTTCATTTAACTATTTCCGAACCATTTTTATTGCTAACTTTGAGATTAATCTGTAAAAAATTCCTCACTGACATTTCAACAAAAAGTACAAATTAAAGTTATTTATTTATTTATTCTCTAGACCACTGATCTTTATTCACTGATGTTTGTTGTTATTATTTTTATTATCAATTAAATATATTGTGAATTTATAAAGACTTGTGAAAGTTAAAATTTATTCTATTTTCGTTTTTTTGTTTGTAATTAATTTCTTTTGGACTAGCATTTACAAATAAATTTAATTATATTCATCGATTGTGTTGCCCGAGAATTCTATAAGGTGGTAGAAGCGCTTCGACCTCAAAACTATACTATACTAAAAAATGGCGTTTCGTTTGTTAAAAAGGCGGGATTTTTTTAAAAAGAAAATTTGAAAGTATGAAAAAACAGCAGATTTAATATTATATATTTTTTAAGCTTGAATATGGATTAAAATATAGCCGAGCATTTCAAACAAAAGCTAACGCAAAAGTTTAAAAAATATTAAAATTGAAAATATTATAAAGCTTCTCACGACAATATTTAGATTAGAATAAATTTTCAACTTATCTCACTGATTATTATGATTATTTTATTCGTACTTAACAGCTGGTCCCTGTAATAGTATACTATAGCTTTATATTTCTCTTGACAAAGAAGAAATTTGAAAAAAAAAAAAAACGCTCTGCTACATAATAGAATTTTTAATTATCTATTTCGTAGCAGATCATTTTTTTCGAAATCCTTATTTGTTTAAAAGAAAAACATAAAACTGCAATAGCTTTATAATCATGAGTGCAACAAGGATAGTATCATTTTTCGCAATGAGTGCGACGCAAGAAAAAGAGGGGACCGGCTGTTATGGCCCTCGTTTGAATTTATTTTAATTATAAACTCCGCTCATGTAACAAAATAAAAAATATTAATTATCACATGATATTTATGCTTAGAACCCTTTATGCTCTATAAATAATTAATAAATAAAAAAAAGCGTATTGGTTACTTGCATAATGTGGAGCTTGTAAGCAGCATTAAAAAAAATAATAAAAGCTTTGATGTTGGTAATAGTTTTTCTTTTGAATCATAAACATAAACAAAGAAAAAAATATTACAAAAGATGAAAAAAATATTCAAAGATACTTTTCATTGTACTGTCATATAGTTTCAGAATATTTCAATAAGAGTGTGCTTGAGAAAAATTAAAAATTAGGTCATATAACAACAGTTGTCAATCTTTGTCCTTTGTACTGTTTAAACATAAGCAAACTCTTATTTTCATGTTTTCGGTTACTTTTATTCTAAATAATACAAAGTTAAATTACCGATTGTCGTACAGATTTAATGTTTTTATTCACGACATTGTGCTTCTCATATCACTTGAATAATTCAATTGAATTCTATATTATCGAGAATAAAATATTTCTATTGTCAAAAAGCATTGATAGTATTAAATAAAAAATGAAAAAAATAAAGTAAAAAAAGCTCGGATTTTTGAAGGATAAAGAACTCAACATTCGGAAAGCTGATCTTCTCAAAACTTTTGGTCAATTAGTTTCAAACTCGGTACAGAGATTGGATTAAAGTTTGACATCTCTTATCCAAGTTAATTTCGATTTTGTCAACAGTAAATGTTAGTAAAATTTATTCAAACTTTTAAAAATACAAATATGATCGTTGTTTTTTAAGTCGAAAAATTGGAATTAAACTGAGTCTACCATATTATATGGAAAGTTCGAAGAAGAATTTCAGACTTTTCCCGACAAAACATCGCAAATGAACCTACAGAAAGCTCTAATTCTCGAAGGGTTTACCCTTGAATCAAGTTTTCCCTCCTATTATGTCTCGAGAATTCAATAATAAAAAAACGACAAAAAAAAAAAACAATTTTATCTTTCATCAAGGTTATCTCAAAATCGTTTTATTGAAATTTTAGTCAAAAAGTGTTAGTTTATCTTAATCATTATTCAATTTTTTTTTTTCAACTAAAATAATAGTTCTACTAATTTGAATTTAATACTTGTGTAAATGCATGTACAAGATGATAATAACATAATAACACAACGTGTCTTTACATCACCTGCAACAGTTGAAAAATATCGAAGAAGTAATTATATTACATATTACAATGTTGGGCTTATCGATAGCTCTATGTTAAAGCTCTAGAGATCCTACCCAAAAATACCTGATAAGTATGTAAGCATGAAAGAAGCAAATTAATTTTTTTATTTACTGATCACATTTACTCTAGTCAAAATTAGTAACATATTCTACGTACTAACATTTCTCTTTTTAGTTGGCTGGACAATGCTATGCGTACAAATATAGCATCAATAATCAAGATACAACATCTAAGTGTAGAAGATATAATTAGAGCAAACCTGACAAGGGTATGCCAAACAGAATTTTTACTGAATTGTCATAGTAGACATAGATTTTTATTTTTTTCAAACGTTGACTAGCAGCTTATTCAGTTCAGAGTAATGCTGAAACTTTTCGACTCGGGATATAATGTACAAAAAAAATAATTTCTCATACGCCAAAAATATTTTGAGGAAGACCAAAGTTATTTTGGAGCAGGAAGAAATTTTCTTGGTTAAAAAAAATGACATTTATATACAGGTGATATTGTTATAACTTGTTAATATATAATAATTCTGAATTTCCTTAACGAAAAATAAAAGAAATTATTTAAATACATAACACGTGGATGGAAGTTATAAACACGATTTTAATCAGTAAAAAAAAGCAGTTAAGTCTGAAAATAAGAATGAGGTGACTTTAAAATATTGAAATGTAATTTATAAAAATAGCATTAAATGACATGTTGTCTTCGTTTAATTAAAGATAGAGATAAATGTTTGTGCCGATAGCGAAAATAAAAGGAGAAAGGTGGTTAGTGAGTCTTGTGGATTTGCGGGCAGCTAATATTTACACACGTACCCGTTGCAGCGTTATCGTTGTTAGCGTCGATCAAAGTAATCACAGTCCTATACGTAAGCACCAACACGCATAAACTTTATGTACGCAATAACACGGTAAATTGACACAGAATAATAAAAGGACAGATGCTGAAAAATAATTAGTTTTTTTAGTTTTTATTTTCATTATCCTTTCTATTGCCAACCAGCTGACTTATTAAATAATAAATTGTCTTATCACAATTATAAAAATAATGAATTACGGTTTATGGAGAATTAAAGAGTTGAATGTAAAAATTTTTCATATAATTGCTATTTTGAAATGATTGATTTGACTTTTTGGTTTTTAATCAATTATTATTATTATTATTAAAACACTTATAGTCGATATGTGAACTATTATACTTATTATATATAAAGAATAGACGCAAAAGAAATAAAAGAAATAATAGTACTGTGTATGTCCTGGAGGTTTGCAGTTTCAATTACATCTAGTAGTATAATGGTGGGTCGGTACACCAACGCGGTGTTCACAACAACGCCCGATGGTTGATGACCCGCCACGGAGTTCCCTAGCGAGATATCGCCACCCCGAAGGGTCTTCTTTTTCCACCTTCGTGATACCGAGTTGTTATACGACGTTGTTTCCGGGTTACCGACCGAAGACTGCTGCTGATGATACTTATAGACCGTCAAGTAAATATCTATTTCTATTTCATATACATACATACAAATATACATATGCAGAATAGAGAGTAAGAGGCTAAAAGGAAAAAGACTATGGTTTATGTCGATTCATTCAAACATGTCACGCTAGTTGCAAGTCGCTACTTCATGTCATTTTTACTCTACGCACTGTACTGATATGGCTCCGGTTTGGTATTTGGTATTTTAATACTTTTATAGCTTTAACACTTGGCTTCACTGAATATTCCAACTTTTTATGCATGAAAATTATACGTACATTTATGTACGTACATTAATGTCCACGGAAGATAATTGTTACATTCATGAAATATTCACTGTTACGGAAAATTTTTTTCCCCTGGGACATTATTGCACTTTTTGAAAAAATTTAACGGGTGAAGTATTGATTATAATGATCAAATAATTAATGCTTTCATTATTGGTATTTTTTACGTAATATTTACTGGCAATAAAAATTTATGAATATTTTGAGCTCCACCCCCTTTCGGAGTTGAGGGTAAGTGGTTGTAAGATCTGGAGTTTTAGTGATATACCACCTGACATTAGGGTGTGCCAAAATGTAACTTCCGTGGAGGACCTTTTAAAATTGGAATTATGAGTTTCACTTTTAACAGGGGCTGTTTTTGGGCATTTTCTGAGATATTTTGGGGGGAGACGATGTATTTGATTATTCATAGGATTTTTACCAGGAGATTTAATTAAGCTTCTGTTAAAAAATTCTATGAAAATCAAATACATCGCCTTCCGCCCCTGTTAAAAGCGGAACTCAAAATTCCAATTTTAAAAGGTCCTCCACGGGAGTTGCATCTTGGCACACCCTAACCTGACATAATCGGAAGATCCAGATTCGATTTCTGGGTTAGTCCAGTCCTCGTAAGATGATTTTTACTATTAGTAAGTTTAATAATTTAATGTTTTTTTAAAATATAGCTGCCCTAAGAGGAGCTCATAATATTTATAAATTTTTTGAAATATATTGAAAAGCTTGTAAAATTTACTTAAATAAATTCGCAAAATTAAAAAAATTATTAGAGTTTACATTTAATTGCAATAATATTTGTACTTTTGTACTTTAAAAGTTCATTCATAAACAATATCTTCAACTTAAAAAATTTCTATTGTCTTATTAAGAGGCAACCTTTCAGCATTGATGTCAACATTAAACTTCAATATACCGGAAGCTAAGGATTTAGGTCTTTAGTTTGAATTTTAAATTCTGAATAAAATAATAAAGATACAAGAAAATTGAATTATTTTATTCTAAAGAAAAAAATTCATTGAATTCTAAGTGAAAAATTCTGAACATTTACAATTTCGAGTATAATCATCTCTTAATTTAGAATGATTGTTCCTAAGTTGATAAGAGTATCATTCTGTCTAGATTTACTTTAAACCACATTCTCTGTAAATTTAATCCGGATAAGAGCGAACACTTAAAAATCGATCGCTTGAGATCGTCAACTGTCGGTGTTCATCGGAAAAAGGGGTAGTATAATATACATATAGTAAAGTATAAGATTATATATTGAATCTTCGACCTGATTTCTTGGTGACACATTTCGCGACCTCAATCTGCTGAATATTTCGAGTTATATAGACAGAAAATAAAATCACATATATGAAAAGGGTATATGAAAGATAAGTTGAGAGAAAATGTATGATTTTTATTTGAATATTTACCTACTCTAGAACTAAGTAAAATTTAAAGAGATGTATACTCGAGTGAATATAGACCAGAAATATCACTCGTTACTTATTTTTTTAGTAGACTTAGGTTTGGGTGGAGCATAAAAAATATGGAGATTTAGATTCAGAGTAGAGGTTAATGCTCAGACGCGAGGGAAGCAGGTCAGCTGGCAATTGACACACCGAGAATATTTCCTGCTCTACATATTTTAATTCTACAGAGTACTATTTCTGCTGTTAATTTTTTTCTCGCTGTAATAACTATTGTTTTTTTAGTCACAAGTTTTAGTTTCTTGACATACCTTATTTTCCAGTTATAATTCACATTTATTTTAATTATAATAATGGTAATTTTCATAAATAGCTAGTATTTTTTATTTTTATTTTTTTTAAATAAATATTAATAATGATTTATAGTAATGGGGCAGTGGTAGTGTTGAGTTAATATGGAAGTCCATTTACCTAAATCTAATTTCCGTGCTGTCGATCATCCGTGGTTAGCTTTTCCTGTGCGATGTGGCTGCTATACCACAGTAGCATTTTACCCCCAGGGCAGGAATAATAATGTACTACGTGGCACGATTATGTCACGAACGTCGAGCCACCAAGAATGCACACAATACCTTGCTGGTGTATAGATATCTTTCCTCAGTGTTTACCACCGCAGGTATTTCCACTGAGACAAAGAATAACTCATATCTACATATGATTTTTTTTTTTCAATGTACACGTGATCAACTTTTTTCGTATTATTTATTTTCAAGTAGATCAAACAGGGAGAAAGTTAGAGAGTGAATTAAAATATGAATAGATTCATTTAAATATATTTATAAATGATAGTAAGGGAGTACTGATATTAATCAGTTGGGAATCCCCGTCGTCTCCTTTAAGATTAATATTAGTGTCTTTTGATTTTGATATAATTGATTGATTATTGCTTAAAATAAAATTTGGCATGGTTAAAAAAAATTTTTTATCTGATGCGAATTTAAATAAACTACCGATAACTTGCATGGAATTTTTTATATTACGTTAAAAATGAAGAATATTAAAAAAATAAAAAAACTAATTTTTTTACTCCATTAAAAATATTTTTTTGAATTTTTCTCAATTTTTCTACTCAAGTAAAAAAAGTCAACATTATTCAAAAAATGGTTTTTTTATTTTGAAGCAGAAATTTTTCCAAAAATCGACTCATCAAAATGTTTTGTTTTTTTAATTTTTATTTTTGGATTCATTTTTGAGATAAAAATTGTTCAGAGCAATCTTTCAATGTGAAAAATATAGCCTCAACATTTTATTGTCATCTTACCTTACTCTAAATTTTCAATAACATGTTAATTCACAAAGAAAAAGGAAATGGGATAAAAATTACTCCATTATTACCTATTACATTTCTCAGGAAGTCAATTTCACCTCGGTGTTTTTTTTTCTAAACTAATTTGCAGATAAAAAAAATGTAATTATTTGCCGCAAATACGACTTATCAATCATCAGCACATTATTATTAAAGCGACGACTCGAAAAAAGTGAAGAGATTTAAAAGTAAATACGATAAATATTATACAAGCTCGGAATCTTTATTAAAGATATTACGCTTATACTATCATCTAAGGCGTTACCCCGAAGATATACCGTTACAGGTGCTTCAATTACCTCAAGAGATCTCCTATGAACAGTAACTAACTTATAATTATTTACCGGGTCATGTTGAAATCTTTCATATTACATTTTCTCACAGATCCCAGACTAACACTAAGACGCTTTATTCCAAATTAACTATCATATGAGAAAGTCTAAGAATATTCATTTTCATACATTCATAAAATAGATCCATTTATGTGTCTATAAGATTATATATTAAGTGATATTCCATCTCATACGAAAAAGAACCTATCTCGCTCATTCATTCACTGGCTAACTAAAAAGTTATTAAATCTCAAACCGATTGATTCGATTATATCACGTTTACGATTATTACTAGTTTCGCAACATCTCCACATGACATTCATGTCCTTAAATCTATGTTATTTTTTATTTGATCCCATCCAAATCTAATTTTAAATCAACCATATTCACTGTTTATGTCTATTATTAAATTTACAAGCATTTACATCTTTATATTCATCTACACAGGACAAATTTAATTCACGGAAATTTTGTTCTTGTAATGAGTTGGTAACGTCATTTCAAGACGTTATCGACTTTAAGTGTGCAGCATCTTTTGAATTAACATGTCATTTAATATATTTATTCAGCGAATACTGAAAAATTACCAAACAATTGATAAGTAAGATGGGAAATCAAATTTTGGTTTTATAGAAATTTTTTGAATGCACACACAGTAAAAAATTTTTGTCATTGGGTCAAAAAAATTTTGTGTTAAATATTTAACACTTTTTAGAGTTGATACAAGAGAATTAACACAAAAAATGTTAAATTTACACATAAAAGTGTTGAATTTTTACACAAAAATTTTTTGGCTCAATGACGCAAAATTTTTAACAGTGCAAGTTCAATATTGGGACACATTCTCAATGATTGAGAATACAGGCAACCGCAGCTAGATGTTTAAGATAAAAATAACAAAAAACTAACTATATTTCATGATAAATCTGATAAAATTCGTGGTCAACTGTAGAAAAATTTGTTGAAAGAATTTTAAAAATTATTTCACTTACCGATAAATAATAATTCAAGTCATGTCATAAGATCTTAGGATTTTTTTGATTTCAATATTTAAACAAGAATTGGATTTAACAAATAATTTTTGAAAAGTGTATGAATGAAATAAATAGTTATTTTTTCATAAAAAATGATACCAATTAAAATGATTGAATAGTCGTGAGCATAACTCAAAAATAATTTAACAAATGAGTTAATTAACTAAAACATGACAGATCTTTGAGTGTTGATTCCCAATAAATTACGATAAATTACGTCAGCTGGGGGTACTTGTTTGTAGTAAAAGAGAGACGGAGAAAATTCCATGGGATCGCGTCTTGCATACCAGGACCGTTGCCCGCGGATAACCGGTAATAGCCGACGGTAACAGTAACAGTAACTGACCTACAGTACGCGTCCACAAACCCACTACGTTAAACTTGCACCCGAATGAACGTGAATACGCATGTACGCACGCTACGGAGAAAGTTTTTCGCGTACTGATCATATATATACATTAGTATGTAATAAATATCAAATCGCTTAATCAACTGAAAACTTTTTCACCCGTTTAAAACACACATTTAATGTTACTCAATCCATACGCGGTATATTGTTTCAACCGCGTTAATATATACACATGCATTCCCATTTTTAAAAAAATTTATTCAAATTACTATCCTGAATAACTATTCATTTTCTATTATGCCTGATAAATTATCGTTATTATTTTTCTGATAGATAAATATACTACTTTTCCAAGTAATTTATAATTACACATTAAATAATTAATTTATTATGTTGAGTAATTTGGTTAAAGTTGGTCTATTTATTTCTACACTATGATTTTAATTATTCAAATAAATTATATTCTAATGTATGACTTTATTGCTTTCTTAGTTAATTTGTTTAATATTCATACAACTGTATATTTTTATTATTATCAACAATTTCATCCATTTTTAACTTGATTGAAATTGATTAAAAAAAAACTTGAAGAAATTTATATTTTTTTCTTTCAAGACTTCAATTTTTATTAAAAAATGACTTTTCCGTAAATAGTTCTTTACTTTAAAAAAATTTTTAAGAGTGTAAATGAATTGACCCATAAAAAAAATGTCTGATAAGCCTGATGTGTCCACATATATTTTTTTTTATATCAGAAAATCCTTTCACGGGTATAAATGGATTTCACAAGTTGCGATCTAGACATATGTATATAAAATTGTTAAAATTAAATTATTTGATTGTTAATAGAAAAATAATAATATTTATTATTATTACTATTATTCTCTACAATTAGTTAAGTAATTAAAAATGGCTCAATTATTTAATTGTATGCAATCCATTAATTAAAATATATGCAGTATCATTAGATGAGATTATCGATGAAGCGAGAAAATGTTTCTAGTTAATTGCTAGGTAGATTAATTAATTAAAGAGAGAAGTTAATTAACTAAGATAAATTTCATTTTATGTAATTAAAATATTACTTATATTAATAAATAACACTTTTTTCTTCTTATTTTATGTTAAGGTAAGTACTCATCTGATGCGCAAGTGTTCCTCGTAGTTATTTACTACAAAATGAAAGTCTTTCTATTTATATTACATGAAGATATTACTTTCAGAAGAATACTGTTTATACATAGGTCTTATATCATAAGCATAAGTCATCGGTTATAAAAGAACCGTGACTTTCCCCATACAAAATGGAAACAAGATAAAGTGTCCTTTGCAGAGAAAGATGTAACTACTTATATGAATACATGTCTTCTTCAATGCGCAAAGAATTTATCAATAAAACCATAAAACATTGTCATTAACAAGAAACCATTCTCAAAGTTTAAAACAATTTTTTATCCTGCATCACATGTGGGCTAAGATAAAAACAGTGATTATATTTGGTGGAAAAAAAAAAGAAAAATAACCGTGTCGGTGGATCAACACCTTTTAATTTGCGGTGTTAAAATTAGAGCCTCATGAAACGGAATCCCAAAATTTGGCCGTACTGAGTCCATAATCTCCAGCAAATCTTCCTCTCTTACTCGGCTATTATACTTTTATAGCTTTTTTTTAAGCGTGCATGTATAGTAGAATAGAATTGGATAAAACGGGGATACTGAATAAATTATGTATGGTTTGCTTTTTTTATTTCAGGTTATCGTTTTATACAATTTTCAAGATTTTCGTAAAATTTTTAGTGTAAGTGATCAATTTTTAGCCACAAAATTTACTAATTTTACCAATATGTAACAAGAAAAATTTAATAATGTGCTCTAGACTAAATTTTTTATCTATAAAGTTAACTCTTTTAATGAATATTCTCACTTTTGATCAATTAGTTTTATGCCGATTTGAATTGTCTAGTAAGATGTTATTCGAGTCGATAAGAATAAAAATATTCCATATTCATTAAAGGTCTAGACAATTCATCTCTTTAAATTATCTATACCATCCAAATTTGAACATCAGTGAGTCGGAAGTATTATAAGTATCTATTCTAGTATTATATGAATTGTAGTTACATTAAAAGCAAAGAATAACTTTAAAAAAACATGGGGATCGGAACCAAGCCGGAAGTCGAACCCGAATCTCCCTAATAATATGTCTGGAGCTGACTTGAGTGACGTCTTACTATACAAACCGAAACTCTCATCAATTATTAAAATATTACAGATGTAGGAAGAAATATTTGAAATTTCCGACTGTCAAATTGCAAACCTCAAAAAACAACACATTTTTTTCTATAGTAAATATAATACGACTGGACAGTAAAAAAATTTGGAAAATCCAAATGAGCATGCCTTAAGCGCTCATATCATACATAAATTATTTAGATCATAACAAAAATTATTCGTTTTTAATTTGAATTTTCCCGCGAGTAGTATTATCCCCTCTGTAGGTCGAAATAAAGAAAAATTTTAACAGATGATAAAACAATTAGTAATTATACCATCATGTATGTATAGTTTCTGCTTGTTTATAGTTATTTCAATTCTTTTTATGAAAAATAATACATATGGCTGCCGAAATCACAGAAAAAGTCACCGAACTGACAATCGAAAAAAATCAACTGTATCGAAACGGAATTATTTTGACACGCAATTTTCACAAGGGTTTTGATAAGCTTCCTTAGGAATAAAATAAAAAAAAATTAAATCGTGAAAGTGATTTTTGACAAAGTTGTGGTGTTGTCAAGCCCATAGCTCCCGTGAATACCACGCTTTTATTCATTTAATTCATCAGAAAAACGGGTTTTTTCTGAAAAATCTTATTTAATCGATAACAAAATTTTTTTAATGTGTTCTATAGTTACTATTATTTATTTTAATATGCTTTTTATCCATAATTTTTTTCGTTTAAATTATGAAAATCACATTTTAATCGAAATCACGATTTTTAGGCGAGAGTAGAGCATACCTGCGCGCTTCGCGCTTAAGGCATGCAAAATTGTTTGTATTATCACAAATTGTGTCAAAATTTTTTATAGTGAAAAGTAAATACCCACGAATGTTTACTTGCGAATAAACGTCGTCAATGTGTAAATTGAATTTTATATGAAGTGTCAAACATGGTTTATCAATAAATTTCCAGATAATTTTCGTTAAATAAATAACCAGAGTACTAAACAATCTCGTAAATAGCAAAATACCCAAACATTTTAAAAATATTCAACCGCATATATTCTTATAAATTGAGGAATAATTTAAGATATTTCCAGCGAAATTTATCGACATAGTAAAGATTCTTGATTTTATTTATGCAAATTAAAATTACAAATTGTTGACATTGTTCTACTTTACGATCGGCCTTGGATGATGAAGATGAAGCTGAAGGAAATATCTAACTCACTTTACCTGTTCACACATGTATTTATGCAAAATTCTTGCTCGTATTCCCTGATATATGCTCCCATCGAATCGAGCAAAGCCGATAAACTCTACACGTGATAATTTATTATTTTAAAATATGAGTAAGTGTAGTATGAATTCATGTATTTTATTCCGCATGTATGTATTAGAATACTCTTCAATATCGGGTACATGTTAATCAAACATAAAACATTGCTTTAAAAATTGCCATTTTTATGTTAAAATTTAAAAATTTTAGAGGAATTATATTTGAAAATTCATTATCCTTTAATGAATTTATTTTACATCGGTAAATTTACTGTGTTAGATTATACACCGAAGTATTTACATACCGGCAAAGCGAAAAAAAAAATAGGAAAACAACTGTGAGATAGTTAGTAAGAGCAAATAGCAAATATGCATAGAGAAAGTGGGAGAAATAAGAATAAGAGGGTGTTGGTTTAGTTATCTTTTAAGGCACTCCTGGTAGAGTCTATACTAAGTAAGTAGAGTGTGCTGGTAGAGTAGTTGTTACAATATTGTTATTGTTGTTGTTATTGTTATAATACAATGGAATTTAGGAATTTTACAATAGTAGTACCGGTATGTCTAGTTCGGGCAAGAACTTAAACTGGGTGGACGAGATTTATGATATCGATAATAAGCATACCGCCAGCACAAGGAATAACTCGATTGCGAATCGCGTGAAATCTCGATTTATCGACGTTTAATATACAGTATTTGATTTATATTTTAAGTATTACCCATTTAAAACTTATAATCTCCATTTGATTAATGATTTGCAAAGTTTACTATCAAAATTTAATAGTTATTTTAATACGTATTTATATTATTCAAAGCCAGATATAATCCCCACAGAGATTTTATTCTTTTTTCAAATATAAATTTAAATTATTATCAGTATCAGCTGATACATAACATAAATGATAGAAAGTATTATCCGTCAAAAAAATTGTTCCCGCTACAAGACTAGTCCCGTGTAGTATAGAAGCGACAAGAGCATGTTACTGAGCTAAATTATTAATCGCTACATGCTGCGAATTTGATGCTTAAATTATTGTCATGGGAAATATTTTATAGTGTTCAACTTTGTAACATATGGTGTGGTAGCTAGTTTCAGAATTATTTATAATTATAATTTTGTTCGTAATTACCGTTAATTTTAGATAAAAAACTAACAGATGTGATCAATTAGAAATTAGTTTATTTTATTGTAGAGAGTTTAAACAATACAGCAAAGTATTGTGACTACATTGTATATCCTGAAACAAATATATACTAACAATTACTATCGAATACTATTGCATTGAATAATAAATACTGCAGGAATGATGATGAAGACGATATATCAATAAAATAAATCTTCAAGGCTGTAATTTATCAGAATTTATGAGACAAATATTATTGTTAACGATAAGAATTATTGTCATACGGTACAGGAGTCCTTTTACTTCTGCTGATATTTATGCTGTATTGTAGTATTTATATTTATTATTCGTATCTCAGATGTTTAAATGAGCTCTTGATTATAAAATATATAATTTTTTGCTTAATTTCGAATTATATTAAGTATCAATACTTTTTTAGAGATGTAAATAAAGTGCTTATTACTCTCGCTTTTCGTCTCCACCATACATCGAAAATTATTACAGGTCTGCGCAATAGATTAAAAAGTTTGAAACATTGAATAAAACTAATTTCTAGGTTAGCCTTTGCGGGTTTATGACTGTAAAGGTGTTCCAAAAGGTATCAGACAGAATTTTAATTTCAAATTTTCACAACGCGCGTATTCAATTATCACCGAAATTAGCTGGTCATTTTTGGATCACAGTTCGATCCAATTTATTTATTTATTTATTTACCAAAATTTTAGACCCTGAAGCCTTAGCTCCCTAAAGGCCTTACATATAAATTAATACATAGTAATAATAAAAGTTGTCAACAGTAATGGAAATGATAATAATACAATAAGAATAAGTAAGCAACGTTGTCTCAAAGCAAAGCAAAGTCCATCTAGTAATTTAGTTAAGTTACCAATTAATGACTCTAGTTTATAAAACAAAAGAAAGAAAAAAAAAATATAAATTTTAATAATTAGTAATTTGGACAGTTATGTAGTGACAATTATTTATCATCTTTATCTACATAAAATTTGTAACACTTTGATCGAAATTCATTGTAATCAGTAATCGTCACAATTTCTTCCGGTAACTGGTTCCACACCCTAACTGCCGTGACAATAAACAAGTTATCAAATGTTGCAGTTCGAGCAAATGGCAAACTCAACACATCAGTTTGTCTGATAGAGCGTACTCGAACTGAAGTCAACAGACTGAAGTCTTGCAGCAATTGTAAAAATTGATGGAAAATTTATTTTCTTTTTTATTGAAGATGAAGTATGATATAAGGGCAATTTTTTTAATTTTTTCTCATATATTTAATTGATTTATCTAATTTTATTTCGAAATTAATATGATCGTAATATGACAGTGGATAGTGTAAAAAATTTTACACAAACTTTCAAAAATTTCACCTTCTGTTCAGTTACATTGGAAGACCTTCACATGACCAAAATATCGTTCGATAATGACGTATAACATATGTTTAAACTTCAAGTTGGAGCAATTCGCTACTGTGCCTCTGAATTTAATTTCATTAAGCACTTAAATTTAATTTAAGCATTTTCACTTCGATTAAAGCAAGTTTTGGAATAAAATAATACAGTAGCAGCTCAAATCGTTTCAAGTTTCAGACCCACAACCGAAAAAATTGAAAAAAAAAAAAAAATGAACATAAAAGGAAAAAAAACAATTTAATATATCGACAAGGTGGATGATTAGGACGTAGTTGATCGAGACGTCTCTGGTGGTCGTATTACTCTTTATCAAGACAGAGTTTGCGAGACAGAGTGAACGAGACAAGGATAGACATGCCCGGGGTGTATTACCCTTGCGTTCTGTTCACGACCTCCTGATGCTGATGGATACTATGGACCCTGTAATTATAAGGGACCGGTTTCTTCTGTTGGTTGCTGGTACCACCTACGGTATAGACCCGAGGGAACGAAATCTCCCCGAGAATAATTTTATGGAGCATCACTACCACCACTACCCTCTTTCTCCTTCAGCTTATTTTATCCTTACCCACCAGCACCTTATTTTATTATTTTTACTCTCGATCGTCATCACTCTCTCTTTCTTGATCGTTTTGCGTTCACAAAATATCCATATACGCTCGATTTTACATGCGTTGCCGGCAAATCCCCTCAGGCACAAGATGAAAGAAAGCCAGTGAGACAGGGTTCGAGTGAGAGACGAGAGACACGTACACAAGAGAAATGAATATCTCATTATTCATGAGAAGAGTAATGATGATGATGGATCGAATGACCTGAGTATATGTATGTATAAATATATGCAATCGTTACTTTTTAATTTCTCTTATCGTACTCATATCTTATACTCTTTAAGTATCTTTATTCCAACATTAGTTTTATTTAAATGCCAAAGCTAAAAAATAATAAACTCAAATTTATTTTATTATTTAAACCTCTAGTTATCGTTACTTATTGATAATTAATAATCATTTATTAAATGATAATGCAAATCTTCAAACACTGATTTTAGATTTTTTTATCCTCATTAATTTTATGCTAACTATAATTTAATGAAAGTTTAATTTTATCTTTACTTTGTTTTTTTTTTCTTTTCAAGTGTGATTTAAAACAAATTAATCATTCCAATCAACTGTTATAAATTCACAACTTGTCAAGAAGATTAAATACACGTTATCGTTAAAAGTTTTAATAATAACAGTCTACTCTATAAAATTAGCTATAAAAATTATCTGCAACAAAAACTCGTTAAATAAGAATTATAATCACGATCCAAATGTGTTGTGTCAATTATTTTTAAACTTTATTTAACTTTAAGGATAAATTATAATCAAGTTGTCAAAATTTGTATCTTGTAGATCAAAATATTTCATTAATTACAATTTAGTATTAATATTAACGATTGGAGATTTTTTTATGTCCACTCTGTGTAATAATATATAGACTACTGTTTGGTAATATTTCATGTGCAAGTACTTTGTCAAATTTGAACGATGTTAAGGTGTACGATTTTCTTTATTTTGTCAAATTATTAAATTTATTTCGAGTTAAAAACTTAACTGAGGATCGTAAAAGCTAAAACAGCAATGTCTGAAGATATAATGCAGGTTCACACCGTACTTGGTGCAAATACTGCCGTGTCTCTGGACATTAAATTGATCAGAAAAAATTAAATTTAAAAAAATAATTTACAAGTTTGATAATAATTTCGATAACTATTAACAAAAATTACTCAATACTTTTACAAAATACTGGTGAAACATTCGACTTACATGAAAGAAGATTAAATAAACAGCCATAAAAGTAATCTTAGAAAAGTTTTACTTCACATCCCGCAAAAAATTTATTAACATATTTTTCATACCTCTAACATAAAAGATAAAGCATAAGTATATAGAATCACTAGTTTAGTGAATATGCGTACATAATATTCAGTTGTTGTAATATGGATGTGTAATCGCGTTCAATTGAGATGGTAAAATGATGACACGATAGAGTGAAGGCGTGCAAATATTTGTCGGCCACCTCGACGAGCATTATCAAGATCTACAGATGCAGATCTTCGATCTCAAGGCTAAATCTCCTTTTATGCATATGTATACATACATATACTTAGACATATTGTGGATGTTATGCATGTGTAGATCCATACTAGATCAAATCAGAATTGTACGGTGAAATGCGAATGAGAATCTGAGTACGTTGAATCTATTTCTATTCTTGGTATAACGTGGGCGAGTTCTATCGTTATCTTTAAGATTCAAGTCTTGACATAAATATCTGCCTACGTATCATCATACTAAATTAAACATAGTTTAGTAAATGACCATTTACATTTATTAAATAAATTACTTGCACATTTATGCGAGAAATATCACAATTTCCTCTCGAATGTAACAATTTGAATAAATCAAGCGAAGCTGAGTAAAAATCGGATAAAAAAAAAAGAAAAAAGAGGGATAGGGCAGGGTGTAAGATTGAAAACCAAAGAACAGACAATATATCTTGGCACAGGTCAGCTGACAGTGGATGTCGCTGGAATGAGTAGAGGGACTGCTACAAGCAATTTGTATTCTCTTGAGAGTCACGCGCGGATACTACATACTGTACTCAACTATGCTGAGGATGGTTGCGTGATCAGATACCTCGGTGTCATCTAGTCAAGTCAAGTCAAGTCAGTTAGAGAGTCTTTGAGATGTCTCCACATTGATCAGAGAAACGAGACTAAGGACTGCGGCAATGCGTTTGACTTTCGCACTTTATTACGCAGCGGTAGGTCCATCAATGCTATCTTTTATGTGTCAAATCTTCAATCCTTATTTTATCATCACGCTTTCCATTCATTCAACACATTATTCATAAGACTTGCTGAAATAAAAAGTCGAACAGTATTTTCGAGAGAAAATTTTCTGATTTGGCGTGATGTATTCATATAAAATATTTTATGGTTTGATATGAAAATTGGCCACATCAGGACATATTTAACTTGATATGGCTTGGAGACGTATATTGAAAAAAAATAAATAAATAAATAAAAATAAAGATTCAAGGGAAAAAATCTTGAACCAAAAAAATCATTTTGAAGAATTTCATCGTCTTAAATTAAAACGAAAAATTTTTAAATCAAATAAAATTTCTTGGTTTAAGAACTCGGCTGTCCAATTTCAAAACACAGTAACTAACATTTAAAAATTTTTTTCAATTTTTCTTATTAAAAAAAAGTTTGCCCGCCAAATTGATGACTAATTTGATTTATGAACAGAAAATACTTGGATATAAATATTTTTAAGAAAAATTCTTGAAATTAAGGTCTAAAAGTTATAAAAAATGCAGCAATACTAAAGAACAATCAGGTATAAAAATTTTGCAGTAACTCTGTTTTAAAATTGGACAGCCGAATTTTTCTACTTGATTTAAACAATTGAACTTTTCAAAATGATTTTTTGGTCCAAGATTTTTGCTCTTAAATCAGATTGATTTTTTTATCAGTGCATAACCGCTGAATTCTCTACTTACAATAAAGTTAACTTAGAAGTGTTATTTTAAAATAAAAATAATTTTTTTATTCTCTTTAGAAATTTAGGTTTTGGTTTAATCAACTATAAAACTTATAAATAGTCATACATAAAAATTGGCCGTATCAAAAAATTTTTGCAAGGGTTGGTCTACCAAAAAATTCAATGGGAAAAGACAACAGAAGAAAGATTCACTAACATTAATAATATTTTTTTTAAGGTTCATATATGATATATGAACCTTAATAGTTATAACTTCTCAAAGAAATTCAAAATAGCTAATTCGCATCATCTGCAAAGCAAAAATTGAGTCTTGAACCAAAAATAAAGATTAGTATTTGCGATGAAAACTAATCAATATGGATAGAAGCCCTCTCGAAATAACAGGAGATTAACTTCCACTTTCGTGACCCCGAGTAATTTACATTGCAAAGTCTGTTGGTTTTTTTACCCCCGAGCTTGCGAGAACGACCACTGCTAGTGACATCTATCATGGAGTGGTGAAGTAGCTAATCGATGGGGACATGTTGCTGTCAATCGCAAGATAAGTTTTTCAATTTAATTATATAGTTTATGAAGATGAATAATTTTAAAATGTGAGAGAATCCCGGTATTGCGTGACTGCGTGTCGTACGACTTGAGGCTCAGAAAACTATGGGAGATGGATGAAAAAAATAAAAGATACACTGCCAGAGATGAAGCTTAAAGTAAATATAATTGAAAAAATAACTTTGAGTGTAAAAAAAATATTAAACAAGGGAAATAATAGGCCGGGGATTACATCAATCGTTCTTACCGTCGTTTGCCTGGACCTTACCATATAAGTCTGCGTGACTTTGTATCGTTTGAAAACGCTGTTAACTTACTGAATGGAACGCTAGAAATTTACGAGCTCGTAACTTTATAGTTTAATAAAGATCTTTACGAATCTCGAAATGTTAAAAAGTAGTTCTTTTCTTAGACTTGTGATTTTTGTACCTTTTTTTAACCAGAAATCTTTAAAAATATATGGTTAATGTTACTCATTCAGCAGAATAAATTAGTTCAAATATTCAATAATAGTTACAATAAAAAAATTATTCCAGAATTGAATCGTAGAGATTTTGAATCGATGTCTGTAAGTAGAAGATTCTGTCATAATTAGGGCTGTTTGAATCTTATTTCGAATATAAGCAAGAGTGAGGATCTTGAACTTATAATATTACGTTCGACATCTGGTTGAAAATGTATCCATACCCTCAGACAATTAACGTTAAGTCTACAATAATTTTATTTTTAAACTATCATAAAAACTATGAAAATTTTTATACTCTGTAAGATTTTTCACTAATTTTTTGAAAATGTCGACAGTTATTTTCAAAGAGTAAACAATGAGCTATTTTTAATGTTTTAATATTTTTATGTTGAAAATTGTAATAATCAAGTAAATTGTAAAAAATTTTAATACCTTACCTTTAATTTATAAATTATACAGCGCAATTTTTTTGTATCATATTATAATTTAAATATTTAATGTTATTAGTAAGTATTTCTAGTATTTCGCGTAAAAGTGCATAACATTAAAGTATTTTTTTAATGTATGCATTTGCATTAAAATTGAATAAATAAATAAATAAAAATAAATGTAGAGGCAGAGATAAACAATTATTTTTTAAAATTTTCTACTTGTGCAAAAAGAATTAAAAAATTATTGTACAACTATGTCAGTTACTATCAATATGACAATAAAAGAATATTTAAAATTCGAATTTTAAAAGGAATTAAAAAACGGATTCAGTCCGAAAATTTATTACAGTGTAAATTGTTGTAGAAGTTGATAACTAAATAAAAAGAGTATTTCTCATGGATTCAAACCTTCACACGCATTGTGAACATTTAAAAAAAAACCCCTTCAATCTAGCACTGGTCTTCATCACATAATAAAATATTAGCATTAAAAATAACACGATTTTCATAAATAATTCCAGATAAATAAGGAAAAAGGAAGTCGGTTATAACAACGCAAAGCATTGAAGAGTACAAGAGATCCTTAGCTGTCGTGGTTAGGCTTGGGAAACGTGTCTTCCGGGTCGCTAAGCAACCACATAACTGCCTTAGTAGGCAAGCGTCGAGCTCGTAGCAAAGAGGAAGCGCGAAAGGGAGAGCTTTTGTCTTGAGATCAAGAGGACTCTCTGTACTTCTCGCGAGCACCACGCTTCCTCGCCCTCGTGTCACGAATAAAGATCGAGAGGTCGGGACGCGCCGAGAATTAAATTTCTCTTAGGATCTGCATTTTGAATATACAAATTATATCCACGTCAACTATGTCCAAGTGACAATGTCAATGACAATCTAAATTTTAAGTAGTAGTTCCATTGTTAATAAATTTATGTAATAACTTACCATATCTATAGAAATAACCCCGTCTCTTGATTTTGCGTCTATGGACAATCAATTTTGCACCATCTGGAACATAAAATATAATTATTATTATAAATTAACACAAATTATAAAAATAATTCAGAAAATATTTATTGTATTTTTTTGATATTGTAGACTAAAAATTAAAAATGGAGAATTTTTTCTTCTCAACCAAGAGTTTTATGTTTTTAATTTAAGACTGAATTTCTTACATTAAAATAACTAAACATCTCGAAACAAAAGTGAAATTTTGAAAAAAATATTTTTTCTGGAATCAAGTTTTTTTTTTTTTTTTTTAATGTAATTCTTAATCATTTTTTTAGTATAAACTTTTGTAAAACTACTGATAAAAAATTTAAAAAATTCTTAAATCAAAATATTGGGAATTAAATTTTATTTTCAAAATTTATAGTAGTAAAATTATTAACCATGACTTCAAATTCAATTTTTATAATATTGTTAGAAACGGTCATTTACTATAAAAACAATTGCAAAATAAATAATTTTATACAATGTTAGAAAAAAATTTCATCTATTATGAAATGTTTTTAATGGTAACAGTTTTATATCGAAATATAAATAAATATTATATTATATATGTCAAGTTTTATAGATGATTTTCTTTTTCCATACACTTAATAAGTATGAGAAGCTGTACATAAAATAACATATTGATAACACATTCATGTAATCGGCTCCCAGCGAAGCATCCAAGTGGGTTATTTGTAGTTAATTTTAAAAAACTTTTAGAAAGTAAAATTTTTCTAACGATTTAAAAACAATAAATTTGAATCTCGATTGTTTAAAAATAAATATCAATTAATATGAGGTATTATGTATGTATCCTAATAATCTCTTGAATTTCTTCTTCTCATTATCATGTATTCAGCTAAGCTGGTTAATAATACACGAACACACGACGTCTAATTTCATAATCCGTTTATACCAGTTGCGATTCTATGTTAAACTGGCAACTGCTTCACAACAGATAAACTATAATTGTTGTATGCAAATACAGTCACATATCTCGTTAGTGAAATTGAGATAAATTTCTAAGCAGAATTATCATTAAATAGTGATTTAATAATGTAATAAAATTTATTATAATAATCATGTGAATCAATGTAATCTGATATCTTTTTTGCTGTCGTTAAATTTATTAACACTTAATAAAATTCTCTTTTTGGCTCTATTCCTGAATCAAAGTAATAGTTTTTATCTCATTTTATTATTTTGTTGATCATCAAATAAATTGATACGAATTCTTACATCACAGCTGTACTAAAAATCTGGAATTAAATGAATAAAACATAGAGCCAGATAGTGGGTGGACGTCAACATTATTAAGTGCTAAGTTATATTATAATATAAATACACACTTTTTGTGTTTATATAAATATGAGAATCGTTATATAAGTAATATTTCAGACAAGTCGACATGGAGGACGATATTTCATTTATAATGTGACACAATTGATATCTGATGATTTGTATAAATCACATTAACCAAATAGTTAAAACACGATATACGATTTTTTTAATGAGCTAGTTAATTTTATATTGTTACAGTGATTGATATTTCATTTAAATTGATTTTAAATATTTGGTGAAATCCATAGACTTTATGAATGAATAATGAATGAGATGCTTTGCTTTATCAATTTTTATGCTTATTATTTAAAGTTCACATCATAATATTGTCTCAAGGATTTTTAGAAACTCAAGAACAATTTTGTTTGTAACGTTGTCGCAAGTTATAAATTTTTTATAATGTGCCATTGAGTATCAATGAAGAAATTATTTTGAGTAAAAAATTTCTTTAAAAATAAATGTAACGATCAAAATAAATTTCAAATTTTTTGGAAAATTTTCAATTTTTATCATGAGGAGCTAAAAAATTTTAGAGATTAAAAAAAAATATGCGATTAGTATGATTTGCGTTTACTTGTCGTTAAATAAATAATGTTCTTATGAATTAACTTCAGAAGAAAATTAAAAACAATTCTCATTATAAAAATCTGAAAGATAATGTTGACCTCGTAGGTCATCTCTAAAACTCTCTGTTACTTTCGAACTCAGAACACTTGAAAATTTATTAACTAACAAATTTTTTGGACTAGAAGAATGAAAACTATTTCAGAACAATAATTTTTGAAATTTGCTTCTGAATGCGTTATTCGATTTTCGTCATAGTTTAGCGACATTCGCCGCAAGGATTGAGAAGTTATTTATAAAAAAAAAAAAATGTATTTCATTCGACAACCTAATGCGTACAAATTTCAGAAAGATTCTTCTAAAATCGGACATAAATAGTCCGCAGTGATAGATTTATTTCGCGAGAACCATTTCTAACACACAAATTGTCTTGATATTTTTTTCTGTGTATTTTTAAGTTGACTGACAAAATCGCGTTCATTTTTTCTCGGCCGCTCAAGCATTGAAAGAATTAGCATGGAAATGATTTAAAGCTTATTATACATTTCTAATTTTCACTCAGGTGAGTATACTCAATACTTGCAAAAAAAAAAGAGTTTTTTGTTACAATATATGTAGTTAGCTATATAGATCAAGATAACTAAGAGTATCTGTTTCAATCATTGTCGATTTAAAGCTTTTTAATGGAAATAATAAATGGCAATAGTTAATTTTTTCATAAAAATACTTAATCATTGTGCCACGTAATTTTTTCAATAGCTAATTATTACAATCATAATTCAATTACATTTTTTTTTAACCGAATTTAAATAGTTAGATAGAAAGATATAGTTTAATGATTCTATAATAGTTAGTTTCAGTAATTAAAAAAAATTGTACATTTTTCGAGTCATAAACTATCAATAATTTTTAGGAGAAGCACACAACATTTTTAAGGCCCAATATTTTTGGTACGTGTTTAACCGGTATTTACTACTCGATTTTTCGAGTGGTGAAAATAAAAATTTAAGTGCCCTGAGATTAGTTTCTCAGCAGAACGTGTCACAGATAGTAATACTGCAAAAACAGCCAATATTATTACTGCAATTATATTTCCTGTAATGAATGAGGAACGGTAGAATAATTGTTCTTTTTTGATACTCGACGTGTAATTTTGGCGAAATTCGAGACTTTACAGGAGTCTTAAGTTTCTTACGAGTAGAGGCAAAAAATTAAAAAAAAAAAAAAAAAAAACAACTCACATCCGGTGTAAAATTCGTAGCTTGCACCTACTCAGTTCAGCATGTTACGAAAGTGTAAAATCATCGTGGACAAAAAATACTACTATACGGTAAAAAAGAAAATAAACGAAAAGAAGAAAGGAAGAAAGTGAGTGAGTTGGTATAAAAAAGTAAGTAGAGTACAGGAAAAAATAGAATTCATATTTTTGAGTACTTGCATAACGGAAGTGTTGTATAGTAGAGAATGTGTAGCACAGATGAAACACAGTCTCGAGTTTTTTTTTGTGCTGGTAAAATGTCCGTTTAAATGAAATGTATAGCGGCTTAACTTAAATATATTAAGCTGTAAAATGAAAAATTAGACAAAGACTTAAAAATATACTTGGAGTATTTATGCTTGGCAAATTGCTTCTAAGAATATTACAAGAACTTAATAAAATAAATTTTCAGTAACTTCGAAGTATATAAAACCTGATTTACTGATAGAAGAAGAAATATCTTAAATGTTCTGGTTAATTGACCAACTTTGAATATTTAATCATGTGAAAATATATATACGTTTTATCTAATGTATTTATTATCGATACTGTGATCGAAATGGATTCAATTTATATGCATAAACTATTATATTATCGGTATAGAATGACGAAAAAAGTAACTTCGATCTTATATTCAATATAAATATAAAAATAATTCATTCTAGATAAATATTTGAGACGACGCTCCCTCGACTTATGCAATCTACTGCGAGCTTATGTCCAGTCCAATCGATTAACATAAATTTCATGGAAAAATAATAAACGGCGGCTACTTTACGGATAGAAAGTGACACATTGTCAAAACTTATTATTGATAGTGGTAAAATGTAATATATTGGGTTTATTATTAAAAATGAGAGCGTCGACTCGAGACACTTAATCTCCAATTTTTGGATAAAAACACTTTAAGTTATTATAGAATTTTTGTTTTTAAATTCTGATTTTTATATACTTTTTTTTTTATATATTCCACAGATTATCCTAACATATGTTGAACGTGTATTTGACGCGATATACTGCTAGTGTCTCTATATAAGTGATTGCTCTGAAATATTTTGCCACTTGGACTACGATTATTTTATTTTACGGTTGAATAAATAATAGCTAATAATTATATAGAAAGTTTTGTATGATAGAATGTTAAGAGAACAATTAAAGATTTTCTGGTGTTAGTATTTTGCTGCTAATAATTTTCAGATGAATAATAACTTGAATTATTTAAATACAAAGAAATACTTTTTAGAATTTTTAATAATATAAAATAAGAATCAAGAAAATTCTTTGAAAATTTTTTAATTTTATTGAAAAAATAAAATTTTGTTTTATATATTTTGAAGAAAAATTCTTGTTGACGTAAAATTACCTCATAAATTTAATAAAAATTCTGTGCATGTCAATTTTTTTTTGCAAAAAAATTTTTAAAGGCCAATAACTCAGATAAAAATAGTATCGAAATAGAAAGTACTCAGTTTACTATAAAAACATGAATCAAGTATCCAAATACTGAATACTTGTTTAATTATTCCACAAAAAAAATACCCGTATTAAATACCGATCTCTATATATTGATATTTGTATTTACATTTGTAATTATATTTAAAGCTAACTGATATATAAAAAGTGTTAAAAATAAAATAGTCTAGTTATGTTGGCTAGCGGTTCGAAGCCATATTAGCTTTAAACTAATTGGTTTTAAAAAGTCTGGTGATAAAAGAGGTCACGAGACAGTTTAAATTCACTTTATATTATTATATTTGTTGTACTATCCCATCTATGCACGCTTTTAAATTACGCAGCTTACATAATATAATATAATATAATACTACGTAGTTTTGTGTTCAACACCCTATTTTAATAATATACAGTAGTATTATAAGCTTACAGTTAATCAACTAGATATTTCTCAAAGCCGCTAACCAAAAAAAAAAAATAATTGGTTTAAGAAAAATACTCTCTTCAAAATGTCAACCTTGTTTTAAGATATTCAGGTTTTTTAATTCAAGAAATTTACTCTTGAATAGAGAACATAAAACTCTTTGAATGAGAAGAAAAAATGATTCATTTAAATTTTTAAACGAAGCACTTTAATATTTTCAGACAAGATACAATATATTTCAATCAAGAATTTTTTTTCTTGAATTAAGAACCTTTTTCTTAAACCAAGAGTATAAAATTCTTAAAGAAAAACAAAATTATTTTTAATTGAAAAGAATTTTATTTTTCGATTAATAATTTGATTGTATCGATCGAAAATATACTCTCGATTACTGTAGAATTTTTAAGCTGAGAAAACGAGTTTCATGAGAAGAAATTCTTGAATTAAAACTTAAGGTTTTTTTAGAAATAATTTTATTAAATCGAAAATATTTCTCTTAAATCAATTGGATTTTTTAGCGCAATAGATAAATGACCGATAAAATTCAAATTTCATAAACTAAAACAGTTACACTTAGGACAAAATAAGATAGTGTGTAAGTTACAGGCTATGGGAAAGAATTATAAGCAGTTGATATCAACAAGATAAAAGAAGAATATTTCTAACGATACTGCAGTGTCATATGACAATAAGATAAGACTAGCGGAATGCAAACGCGATGCAAGTTGGTGTCGTATTCTCATAAGACACCGTGAGATCAGTGCTAACTCTTAAATTCTTTTCGGTCAGGTTATAGATTATAAAATTAATTAACTATACAACTTTATTTGTTTATGTGTATGATCATCATTTCATTTAATTCTTGTTCTAATACCTTTAGGTAGTAGTTACATTAATACTCAGCTAACTACTCCCTCGTGTACACTTTATTATTGGATTTATTCACCAGCTTAGATATAATTATTTTGAATTAAAACTAGTACTTAATGTTTTACTGACTATAATCTAGAGTATAACTTTCTTTAAGAGAATTACAACCCAATTACAAGATATTACATTAATAGTTGCTTTTAACATTTTTTACTCTATTTAATTTTTTATACTTTGCAACAAAGTTATGAATATTCATATCTATGATTTATATTTATATTAATAATATGAATATAAATGAAATGTAATACACGGAAATAAAAATAAAGTCTACAGCGCACGTATACATTAGACTGAACTGTTTAAATATAGACGTGAAAAAGCTATTATATAGTAATAGTAACATAGTAAAGAAATAAAAGAGAAAATAATAAAAGTATCAATTGTATTTCAGCTGCCTACGTAGCAGTTGCAGATGCACTTGACATTTTAAATGAGATGGGAGAAGTCTGCCAAGACGACTTAACTCCTAAATACCTTGCATACTAGTTGTCTATTTTAGTCTTACAAGATGAAGGTTAACAAATACTAATAGTAATACACTTTATGTCATTTAATTACATCCTTATAAAGAGTAGTTGAATACTACCTTTACTGATTCACAATAAGATCTAATTTATTCGTATTCTTTTTTATTTTCATCTTATTACAGTTCTTAAATTTGAATAGTAATTGAAAAATTTCGTCGACTATTGTCGTAATAAAGTTTTCTGTTCCAAGAACTAGGTTATTTAAAGTTTGCTAACTGTAAGGAACTTTTTTATGATTCATTAATTTGATGAAATAAAAATATGCATTCTGTTCTACTTTTGAGCATTAATTGTTAGTAGTACTTTTTAATTCTTTTATTTTCATTCAATTTAGACTTACATAATTTAATTAAATGAATTTTACTTGAGATTTTTTTTGCACGACTCATGATGCGAAGCATCAGAGAGTGCTTTACGATCGAAAAATTTTTTTCGCCCCATTTTGGCAACTACTTTTAGTATTATAGCCTTGTTAGTTCACGGAATCAAGATATTTTGCATACTATTGTCGAGATAATATAATGGAGATTAATTCCATACTTGCTAAAATTAATTTAGTGCAATAGAAACGGAAAAAAATATCAAAATAGGTCAAAAAATTTTCCTGTCCGTCATATATGAAACTCCGGAAACACTGTAACTTGTGAAAAAATCAATTATTTGAGTTTAATTTTTTTTTTAAATTCTAATCGACAATTATAGGTCACCGAATGCGAATGGCTAATTAATTCAGTGTCGTTTAATTACAATTAATAAAAAACAAAAACTACAAGACTGTATACCTATATATATCCATGTAAAATAACATGGATGGTGATATATCTATATCTATAGATATTATGTACATTTATTCCACCAGAGGCGCTTGTGCAGTACCTTCCTAGTATAGCTGTTTTTTCGGCAACTGATTTTGAAAGAATATGTTTCTTTTTTTTTTTTTAATACTTTATAATTAAATGAGCGTTATGAGTCGTGCACTTTTGGATTTTCCAAACTTTTTTTATTTTAATAACTTAAAAAATTTGTTATTTTGTCAGAGAAATTTGGAATTGATTTTTAAATTATCATGATTTTTTGAAGTATTAAATTTCTTGAAATTACTATGTTAAAACTTTAAGTCAAATTTATATTAAAAAAAAAAAAATGACAAGTTTAAAAAATTTTAGATTAAAAATTTTTGTACTTTATTACAAGTTTTAGTTTTTTCAAATTTTTTTTTGAATGAGTAAAAACACTTAGAAAAATAAAATAATTATCGAGATTTAGATAGAAGTGAAATTTCTTATAAATAACATAAAATAATTAAAAAATAAAAAGTAAATTAAAAAAAATACTTCCTGAAAGTTAACGATTGTTATTAAAATGATTAATGGCACGTGACCAGATCATGAGATTTTAATAGCGATATACGTACATAGTTAAAAAAAAAAAAAAGCAAATATTTAATACATTTTTGTTTTATTACGAGAAAACGCATAATGAGTTGGGCGATTTATTTTAATGATAGTCCACAAGAATGTTTAAGATTACGGGCATATATTGAATGATGTAGGCGTTAATGGTTGTAATTATAATAATGAGATGAAGGTATGCGGTATTGGAGTAAAGAGAGATGGAAAGTAATAAGAGTTATAAACAAAGAATAAACGCACGAGTGACAGTTATTTGTCTGAGACTGTTCCCAACACTTTCTCCAAACGATGCCGACAACACTGCAGTGTAACAGTCATTTTAATTCTTTGTCGTGATTCTAATTAACATTACCAGTTTCGTATCTCAAACACTTAAAGGGATGATATGTATGTACGGCATAAGTGGGGTTAAGAGTTGGAAAAAAGAATAAAAAGACAAGTGGTGAAGAACAGTCGCGTGCCTCGGAGAAATAACAGGCCCAGGAAGACGAAGAAAAAAATTTTTCCACACCCGGAAGATATTTTAGTTGAGACAAAAGGCAGAGGGAAAAATTAATAAATCATATAATGTTAAAATGTAATACCGAGAAATGAAATAAAATGACGTAAGATGATACAATTAAGATATATGTATGTAATTATTACTATTACTACAATATGTGTTATAAAATTCTACAATTGAAGAAAGTTACAAGATCTTATCGCAATACAATAAAATATAAAAATATAATTAATTAATTATTTGAAAACTTACTGACGTTAGTTTCAAAAACAGTAATTAATTTTTTTTTTTTATTTAAAGAATTTAAAGAAATAAAAAAAGCATTAAATTTTTAATATTTTAGGTGATCAGTGACTTGAATTGATTACATTTAGAAAAAGATGAAACGTAATAAAGAAATTTTTGAGAGACACCTAGTCAAATAATTACATTTCTTTTTTTTTACTGCGCAAAAATGGAGAGGGGGTGAAAATGATTACAGATAAAAATAAATAGATTAGGGATTTATTAATTAAAATGGATGGATTTTTTTTTAGTTTATTATAATTAAGTATTAGAAGTATTAGAGGACTTTATATAATTAATAAAAATAGATAATCAGGTCAAGGATGATATAAAATAATATTTTTGACTAGTTTTCGTGAGAAACTTATAATCTTAATATTCAGCTGGATTCTCTGGATTGCGTGTTCTAAAACTCTGACGTCTGAAATTGCAGATTAATGGGCATGGGAACGGTGCAGCAAAATATCGCGTTGCAATGTGCGGACTTGCTGGGTTTTATTTAAACTTTATTTAATACCAAATGTAATTTAATAAAATATATTTTAACATTGTGTTATATTATGAAAACACCTTGTTTTTAACTTGTTATTATTTATGAAGGATCATCAAATATAAATTAATTTAACCCAACTCATCAATTACCGATTCTGCAATTTTTTGGGTACCATTTCTTCAATTTATCACTTTTTTTTTTCATTTATTTTTATCTGAAATGAAAAAAAGTTTGTACTGTTCATAACTAGTTCTATTAATATAACGCGAAGCTCGGTTTCAATGATATGAGATTTTGTGCGAGTAAATTAGTAGACGTGGATTTTTGGTGGCATTGATTTTAATTTTGCTGAGAGAACAATATTAATTAAGTCCCAACGTTCAGAATGTGATAGTAACGCAAAAACGGTATTGGAATTTGTTCGGAACTTTACTTGTGCAAAAGAAAAAGTTAATGATCTATTTAATTAAAGAATTTTAATGAACTATATGATGTAGGAATATTTGAGAATTTTTTTTTTCACTATAGTAACTAATAACATTGTTATATCAATTTCTAAACCATTTTATGAATACTCTCAAATTAGATTTATAGTTCGCAAATTTTTATTTTTAATTTTGATAATCAATCCATAAATATCAAGTGTATTGTCGAAAATTGAATGTGCACATTCAATCATGATGAAAAATGATATTCATTAAATTCCAAGATGTCATAAATAACAATTTATGGCTTCCTTTTTATAGGGATAAAACGTACGATTCTGAAGTCGGTCCATGCCAAAAGTTTTATGATTGAAGTTTTTTCTATATAAACAATGTGTTTTAGATATTATAAAATCTAATATTTATAAATGAGTTAGGTTTTGCATTGTTAGTCATTGTAGAATTAATTTTATTTTTTTATTTATTTAAAGAATTTAAAGCAATAAAAAAAGCATTAAATTCTTAATATTTTAGGTGGTCAGTGACTTGAATTGATTACATTTAGAAAAAGATGAAGCGTAATAAATAAATTTTTGAGAGATACCTAGTCAAATAGTTACATTTCTTTTTCTTTACTGCGCAGAATAATTGTAATTGTAATTGTACTTAATAAATATGATCTTCTTTATATTCGATTTCTTATTGATTAATCATTCGATATGATTACGAATATTTTAAAAAAGCAGTTATGACAGAATTTTTTCTTTAAAATCTGTGTGGAAAAAAATTATCCTTAAAACGTAAAATGTGTTTAATTTTTCGTAACTATCAAAAATCAACTTGTTTTCAACAAAATTAATTTCTATGAAAGTTCTAAAACAATTTCTTCGTTCAAGAAATTCGATGACGATCAAATATTCTATTATTATTAATTATCAATTTCTGAAGAGAAGAACATCAATATTTATCTTTGGATAATAGATAAACAAGTGAATAAAATTTTCAAGATCATGAATTCTTGTATCAAAAAAATTTTCTCAATAAAAGTATTTATTTTTCTCAGTGAAGATATAAAAAATCTCATGATTCGAATAATTAAGAACTACAATTTTTTTCTACTAACATACTACAGAGTGTTGTTTCCAGCATTCGTTGCAAAAACTATTTCCGACAAATGATTATAATACACGCGTGTGAATTGGTTCATTCAGATAACGCCTCGTGTATCGAACTTCACGCTTGCACATAATAATTGTAATTACAATTATTCGTACAAGATACTAAATTTTTCTCAACATCAGACCTTTAGTCCTTTAGCTAGTAGATTAAAATATATAGAATAGAACATTGTATGATTTACATAGTACAGGATTTGAGGTTAATGGGCCTAAGAACAAGTTATACTTTTATGCAACACGATAAAATAAAGCGATTAAGAAAAGTCGGTATCAATATCGACTTATAGATCAAAAAAAGTCAAAATATTGGAAACATAATATTGTTTGAGCATGACGAAATTGTTTATTGGTATTGAAGTTGATCAAATTGACAACCCACACCTCAATCTACTTACCCACATATTAACGTAAACGATTATTGGATATATTCTCCTGTATAAACAGGATAAGGATTACCGTGTAGTACTTCTTATGTGGTGAAGGTGCGTTACGTAAAAACCGCGGTGGTTATTATCTGGTCTAGTGTGTAAAAACTAGATATTATTATGCAATAAATTTGTAATAAAGTTACTAAAATATATTTATTTGCACTCATTGTATATTTATAAACTAATAAAATCCATGTTAGCTAAAATAGATTTATTATTCAATTGAATTTTAATGTTTTATTTATTCAACTAGAGACAATTGATTTATCATTATCATGAATAAATTAAACGGCTTAGTTATTTAGTTCATTAATAATGTCGCTAAGAATTTCATTATAATAAAAAAAAAATCTAATTTATTTTTAAAAATAAATAAAGTCCGCCGAGAACAAACAATTTTTAAAACCTTTCCATTTCTATTCACTTTGTTTTTTACAAGAATAAATTGGATTTATATTTCAACACTGCCTACACATAAATACTATTTTTTCGTTAGTACTTCGCAGAGTCGTAGAATTCACATTCAATTTAATGCAATGTAATATAATATTACTATTACTATAACGTTTGGTATATATTGTATGAACACAATTGTTAATACGGTGATATTGTCGTCGGTGAGTATGTGTAGTTCACTAGCAGTAAACACTAAATGCAAGTAGTGATTTTTCCGGGTCAGAAATTCCATTTTCACTCTCAGTGATGAATCAGCGAGCGACTGAGGGAGTTCACCGACCGCTGCCCACTATCGACCTCAACGGTGTGCTGACCCACCTACTTGTTCCTTATTACCCACGTGATTCTCCGACGCACTTACAAAAGTTACCAGTAAGCACCACTAATCCACCCACGTGGATCTGATACTTGATTTCCAAACTAATGTCCTTTCTCTACCCAAATTGTGTCTCTATTATCTCTAACCCATCCGCTTTAATTCAATTCACTGCTTAAGTTACCATTGCTGCAAATCTGTTGATCTACAGTCTGACTCAAAGCTACACTTGATTTACTACACTGCACTGTTATGTTGACTGCTAAAGAAGATTAAATGATATAATACTCAAGTAAGATAATTCTGATTATTTTTAGGACTAAAGAAATGTTTACTTAACTACATGTGTGATGTGATGCGACATTTTAAGCCACGTTATCATAATTGTGTTTTTCTAAGATTTTCGATAAAAAAAATTGATTTCTATGTCATTTTTTTTGCTAAAATATTGATTTTTAATTGAAATATTACGAAACTCATGAAACAAAATGAAAAAGTTGGTTAAAAAATTTTAAATATATCTAAAAAAAAGCGTAACAATTAGTTTTAAAAAACGTTTTAATTGTTCCTAAATTTGAATAAAAATATAATGATAAAACTACAAATTTTCTTTTTAATTTTTAACATACCCCCATGAAAAAAAAAAATATAAATAATATATATTTCGAAATATATTAAAAATCTATAAAAAAATATAGAAATATATAAAAAATATGTATAGTAAATATATTTTTAATAACTAATTTTTGGCCGATTTTCATATATATTTTATATATTTTAAATATATTTTAGACATATTCAAAATATATTTTAAAATACATAGCTAAAAATATAAAAAAAAATATACTTTGAATATATATAAAATATATTTGAAATATATAAAATATATATAAAAATCGGCCAAAAATTAGTTATTAAAAATATATTTACTATACATATTTTTTATATATTTCTATATTTTTTTATAGATTTTTAATATATTTTTTATATATTTTGAAATAAATATTTTTGATATTTTTTTTTTATGGGGGTAAAACTAAAGAAAAACTTAAAATTACTTTGACATAAAAAAAAAAATCATTAGATTTATATAACGTACCACAATAACCTGAATTTTAGTAATTTTATTTCGTTAAAAACTTTTCAGCAGAAAAAATAGTAAAACTCATATATATACCTCCAACCTTTAGGAGTTTAAAACTCATGAGCCGAGAATTTATGATTCATCAAGTTAACTTGAACTTGAAAAGTTAACGATGCATTCGTCACTACTTTCACATTTTTCTACCAGATCATTAGTGATCGTAACAGCATTTCAATTGTCATAGTTAAACTACTCGTTAACTCTCATCAGGGATTTGCGTGTCTAGGGCCTTTAAATAAAAAGTTACTGTACTACAGAATAGAATAGCAGCAAAGCAAAAGTAGAATAAATAAAGTAAATAGCGGCAGCCAAGTTGCTTCACCTTAAAAATCCGACACGTTGGGGTAACTACTTGCTAAAAATAATTTAAAATTTTTCTCAGTGATTACAATATATGTAATATATAATATATAATGCAAAATGTTAAACGCGGAACGGAATAATCTTACGTGTCCTCGAGCAACTTCTCGATAATTCTCTTCACCTCAGTAGGTCACCAAAGAAAGTACCCGAACGCGAGTGAGTACTCTGGACGTAACGTTCGTTCACTGTTGCTATTTCGTTGTAATTCGCGTATTATAAATAAAAAGTATAAATAAGAATAAGGAAGAAGGTGGAGAGCATAGACTTATGGCCCGCACGATTATTGACCGTACAGAAACAACTACACAACATGGCCCTTTGCTTTATTTTTATTTACTTATATCGCTGTAAATATACATTGTACATTGTACAGAGGATTTCTGAAACCCAATCGGTCATTTAATTCGCGTCTCCGTCTCCGTCTCTTTTACTCTTTGCTCGGTGCTTGCTCTTATTGGTTTATTTGCGGAGCTTATAATCCATTCGTTTACATACTACGTACCGGTACGGGTTGGGTATAGTGTACTGTAAACTGTACTCCGATCAGTGCCACAGGAGAAAAAGGATCGATAATTGAGATTTATCGCGTGCGAGCCAACACTTAAGTCGATTGCTCGCACGTTTATACTTGTGATCTACTGGCTGTGCTTCAAGAACCCATATTAGTCAGCCAATTCCTGAATTTCGCTTTCACGTACTCTACCAGAGTAAAGTGTCCATGTATATTATTATGCTAGTGTAGTGTATTTATCTTTATATGTGTTTATGTCGATGTGATTTACCGAAACACCCGTATCTTGTACCTTTATATTTACTGGACGATGAGTTTTTATCCTCAATTTAAGAGCTCATTTGTCTGTCTATTACTTTGCTCGAGCAAACTCCTGTAATTTTATAAATAAATAGTTGTAATAATAAATGTTACGGGGAAAAAATCGTAACTGCAATGAGTCGATGTCTCTTGAACGATTTGCTTTGTTTTTTATTCTGTGGTTAAAAGAGCAGCCTTTCGATGTAAAATAAATTTGTTTTCTATATTTTTGTCTTTAAGTTGAAAATATTAAAGTTGAAATTTGAAAATTTTTTACTCAAACTTTTACAAATTTTTTGTCTTTAATCAAGATAGTTTTTACGGCCGAATATTAATTTATTTCTTGTAAATTTTGTTATCTTAAGAGAGTTCAAAATATAAACAGAAATAAGAATTCGGCTGCCCAATTTCAAAACAAAGTAAATAACATTTAAAAATTTTTTTTCAATTTTTCTTATTAAAAAAAAGTTTGCCCGCCAAATTAATGACAAATTTGATTTATGAATAGAAAATACTCAAATATAAATATTTTTGAGAAAAAATAAAAATAAAAATTTTGCAGTTACTGTGTTTTAAAATTGGGCAGCCGAATTGATTCACTGTTAAGAAAATTAATTCAAAGAAAAAAAACCTTGAACCACGAAAATCATTTTGAAGAATTTCTGTCTTGAATTAATGTGAAATTTTCGGACAATAATCTCAAATGTATGTACATTCAAAAAAAATATGCAAAAAAAAAATTCGATTTTTTCAAGATTACAAGTGGATATAACCCTATAAATAAAAAGTTCTTAAACTACATAAAATTTACTTACAATAAACGATTTTCTTGATTCAAGTTTTTTTCTGTAAAAAAGGTCAATGTAAATTGAAAATCAAATTTCTTAAAAAAAATTTGACATTTACGCTCTTATAAAAATTGATTAAACTGGACCTAAATATAAGTCATATAGTATTATGATTTATGGTATTATGGTAATACGTCGATTTCATTTCATGTTACAAATTACACAAAAACAATTTTTGATTTTTCTATTAATTTTAACATTTGAACTATAATACAGGTGATATCTCGAATAATTTAAATACGAGAGTAACCGAATGATCCGAGTTTAATTCTTGGTTCATGCTGTTCAGACTATTTTTTCAATTAACCAAAAACTTCTACTCAGCAGGTTCCTTTTTCACTTTACTTCTTTCTCTAAATTTTCTCTACGATTATTCATTAATTCAATGACTATAACCCTATTTTGGTATCACATTATTTCTAACACCTTATTATCATTGTAAGCAATTAAAATCAAATGAAAACTCAATCAATGGAACTATAGAAATTATCCTTGAACAATTTCATAAAAATGTCTGTAACAATGACGTTTTAGTACAGGATTAGTGCTTACACACACGGAATATATTTAAAAAATTAACAAACTTGATACGAATCGTTTCGAATACACAAATAGTGTTGATTAAAACCCATTATTTTAAATCGTTAAAAAATCGAAGCTATATTCATAAATCATTTAGCTAGAGAGTAATCAAGGTAGATAACTTAAAGAATCACAAAGACGTTATACTTGTAATAATGTACATTATGTCTGAGAGATATTATAAGAGTAGGACCAAGACCAATACAAGTATAAAATATAATATCTCTGGAGCGATCGTATATAACAATCACGTCGGATTATATTATCTAACAAGCGGGACGCGGGACGTATACTTTTTAGTTTATTTTATTTTAATGGCTGATGCTCTTGACCACGACTCATGCACTCATGCCCTCATATAATACCAATACTTGTGCATATACATGCATTGCTTTATATGTATAAGAGAAACAACGAAAAATAAATTCTTACAGAACAAAATAAAAACGAAAAAAAATAAAATGATCAAGAGCGTATGCACTGCATTTCTCTCCGTTCGCGAGGTTGCGTCCTTGTGGCGCAAGTGCGGACAAATTCTTCTATATGTAGATAACAGAGATTCATGCCTGTACGCGACTCGAAGCCTCGTGGGATTATCTTCTGCATGCTTGCATGATCTAGCCGATCGTTTCTTATTAATGCGGGAGTGATCCTACCTACTATATAAGCAAAGGACATGCTAAATTTACTAAATTTATTTTATTTTATGTCAAAGGGTATAAATATTATCATTATTATTATTTATAACCTCGCGTTTTTTTGTAGTATATGCTAATATTATCTCCGTGGATTACAATTATTGTTGTTGATTAAAAATAATAAAAGTTTTATATTTATAACTGCTATAAGTCGGTATTAGTTTGCAACTTATTTAGTAAATAATAAAGTTATTCCTGTAGCAGGTAAGACAAGCTTGTAGTATTTGTGGGACTAGCTGTGTTACTGTTACAGGACTTAATCCTGTTGCATCTGAGAATAATCTTTTGCATCACTCAGCTCCGAGGTGAAATTGACTCGAGATTAAGAACTGTTTTATTAATATGCCGATAAATTTTTTTTTTTTTTGTATCAAAATTTTTCAAATTTTTATAACAAATCAATAGTAATAAAAAAATTCACTTACAAATTTTTTTTTAATCTGTAGAAGCGAAATTTTTTCTTAATTTTTTTCACAGTAATTTAATTGCTGTAAAAATGATCAAATTTCTGTTAATTTCAGGATTATAAATAAACAGAAATCTAACGATTGTTTTAAATTTTGTTTTTTTAAAAAATAAATATTTATAAAGAACATTTTAAAATAGTTCCAGACGTTAATATTCTAAAAACTATATTAATTTTTTTTAATATTTCTTACTGTGCCCATCAACTTTTAAAATAAACTAAAAAAATGTTCAACTTTCTGCTGATTTGAGTATGATAAAACAACCCGATGTTGACACAATTCAGCAAAATTTTCAAATTTGTTTTCACTACATTATGTTAAAATGTATTTATTTTAAAAAATAATCTAGAAGGAAAAGAAAATTAGTTAAATTTTCTCGCCCAAAGGCTTTAGTTAATTGGGAAGTTAGTAAGTACGATCGATCGATCGATACCCGAAGCATAGCCCTCGAGGGTCAGTTGCGACAAGTTGGACCTTGAAATTCCATGGATTCTCTATTGCTTGGGTATCCACACTCACGACCCCCGCATAATTCAACAGCTGGAGGACTCTCTCTGTCTTGCAATCCATGGATTAAAACTCCAAAGCCGACAGCACTTTGGAATTTCATTTAAATATTATTGAATTACATTATTGATTGTACAATCGATCGATTTTGAGATTACATTTCAGTATATGTACAACGCTACATCCTAGTCAAACACAGAGACAATAAAAGCTCAAGTTAAAAGTTTAAGTACAGTAATTGATTATTCATTCAATCATTACTCCCAATCACCTTTAATGAAACGAAATATTTTCTCGATTAAATATAAATAACTTTCAACGTGATTAATTGAGACGGTTTAAATTTAAACATATGATTGATGAACCAGCGTTTTATCACTTGAATGAAAAGAACTGCATTCTTTATATTCTTCACTTCTTCTCTTCGTTTTATTTGAGAAAAAAAAAATTTTTTTTCCATCCATTGACGTACGAACCTGCTTCGAATTGAAGAGAATTGAAGGGAAGAAATATAAGAAATAAACAAAGAACGTGAAAGAAAAGAAGAATAAATAAAGATGGAAAAGAAGAAAAGAAAGAGGGGAAGGAAGAGCTGAAAGTATAAATAAAAGCGCAAGTGAATTCCAATGGGATAAGACAAAGACGGAAGATCAATATCGAGGCACGGTTTGAGTGAAAAGAAAAGTTCTTTCGCCGATCCAAGACTCCTATTATTTACTATGCCTAACCAGGATTCGCATCTTTTTTTTCTCTTTCTCTTATCTCCTGTCCAGTAAGAGCATTACATCCTATCGAAGGTATAGGAGGAAGAGCCAAAGACTTTACTTCTTATCTTGGCGTGCACACGGTTCACGTCCATCGATGAATCTACAGTACACTATTCTACCCATGTACCATCACCATCACATACCGGAGCCCATTGATGTCTGTGACACTTCCACGACATAGACACAGACGACACCGTCGCCTTTCTGGTTAAAACTTACAGTACAGGCTTACCTGTCACTTCAACACAACACTGCCAGCATAATGTTTGAATTATGCATGCTTAATTTATTCACTGCAGTATAAGTAAATACTTGTTTGTTTATAAAATACTTTTACGGCAATTGTTTTTGGTCTGTTGAAAGAAATTTTAAGTTTTATTACATTAGTTACCGAGCTTTTAATGGATGAGTTTTATCTTCAGGACATTTATTTTAATTTATATTGTGAGATAAAGTTGTACCTTAAGGACAAGGATACTAACCAGATGCCTGATAATTTACAGAATAATCTTGTTTATGGTTTATTTTTAAAAAATTTATAAAATTATAGGGCAGTTTATTTTATTGCAAAAGTTTCTGGAAAAAGTAAACATTGATTAAATTTTTTATCCACTTTTTTTAGTGCACTTTCATTAAATTATTATGAGTAAGTAGCTTCCTGAGCGGAAAATAGAATTGAATTATGGTACCTAGACTTGGAAATTTGGCAACGTTTCTGTTACTACGGAGACATTTATTAAATATGCGCGTGGCATATAATAATATTTGCACAATTTGATGTTTGAATAAATATTTCTGCCAATTTTGATGTATTTTAATGTTACAATGCAGGTTATTATTCAATGATCAGTGAATTAAGCATATAAATTGCAATTTTCATTCTTTTCATTAAACAAACGAGTCTTTTAGTCCAAAAAATCTTTACTTTCATAGTGTAATAATCATTATTAAATTTTATTTTTTCAAAATCTAATGTTAGTTTTAAATAATATAAGTTTGCAAAAAGCTGATAATCCAAAATTGATATTAAAGTAAAATTTATGGTTTAAAGTTAAGAGTTTCAAAAATAGTTCCAACTTTTTTCAACAAAATTTCTATATTTACGAGAAAGACAACCGCGGTTGTCGAACGCGTTTACTCGACTTACTCAGTTTCAATCAATGTCTGACGATCAATCATCTCGCATCCTAAATGGCTACACTGAGATCTGTGAAATCTTAAGGTAAATTTCAAATTTTCTGGCGTTTTGACTATTGATTCAATTCATAATTTTTTCAATTATTCATTTTTTCTTTATATTGATGAAAGATTAAATGCAATAAATTATCTGATGTGTATTCAGTTTTTTTATATATATATTTAATTTAAAGATATGGCTTATATAGCTTCTTCATAGTCTAAATTTTCTTACCTTAACCATTGTTACATGTATTTTGTTTTTTCCTTCAAGATTGATCACAGGACTCTTTAATTTTTATTTTTGTCAATCTATTAAAAAGTTTATATTAAATTGTCCTAATAATTATTGTAACAAATGTGTATTGGTCAAGTGACCCCGTTATGAACCACCCGGCTGTTGGGTCTATTATAAGGAAATAAATAAATATACTAATCACTCCACGTAATTTCAGGAGAAATTATGAAAAACTTGAAAGTTCAATTATGAAAAATAACTTGATGAACTGATACAAAAGCAGTAATAATGTCCGTAATCAGTTATCAATGATAACTTATCATTAATAATAATGATAATAATAGAAGGGTTGAAGACATACATAGATATACATTGTAGACATTAATCATTACTACAACACGGAATTCATTGGAAGTTTATCCAAGTCACGCATGGATGCACTAGAAGTTTCCAATGTAAGTTCAGTGGGTGTCGCATTGGTAGACAACTAATACGAGAGAACAATCGAAAGTCGAAAGCAAGAGCAGAAATCAAAGTAGGCATTAATTTAATCACCTAGTACAGATCCAAGTAAACTTCCATGAAGTGACTGGAATTTTGTCTAGAATGTAAATTAATTAGAGAAACCTTTTTCGATTAAAATAAAAGTCTGTAACTTGATTTCAAAACTTTTCTTTGAATTTTAAAACTAATGCATTTCAGACTAATTGGGTGTTGTTTATGTCTAATATAGTTTTTTTGGTGTCTGAAATTATGAGATGAAACGGATTTTTCTTCTGATCACTTAGCATCGTTTTCACTTACAGTAGTAATCTTAGTTGAAGCGTTGAATCGCGTGTAACATAATACTTATTCAAGTGTACAGTAACTCATTTCCGGGATTCATTAGGGCCTGTGTGAAGCACAAGAGGTTCCACGTTGCTCGTTAAACTTTATGGAGTTTATACATAACAAAGAGAATAATGAAAAGCTAGAAGATAAATATAATACTGATAGAAACACTATCTTTGAAAACACTGGAAAAATGAATGGTTTCGTTTTCCAAAACAAAAAAAAAATTTGGACGGTTTGTATTGTCATTCTTTACATAAATACGTCAGGAAATTTGTAACAGCATGCTTAAAAGAGCTTTTAGACCAATTTATTAGGTGCAGTGAAGACTAAAGTAATTATATTGCAAGAATGAAGAAGCTTGTCAACTAAAGCATCCCTGTATTACTTTAGAGAATATTTTGACTGAAAATTATAATGCAGAGAAGCCTATAATTGAAGAGAATTACACTCTTATTCAGTCTTGAATATTAGTTGTGCATCATACTGTAAATATTAGCTTAACGTTCATGTTGAAATTTTTAGTTTACTTTGGTTTTATTTTATCGACAATTATATAAGACAGAAGAATAGCACATTGTTACAGATAATTACACATCGATCGCGTGGCTTATTTTTGAGATTTACAAAATTTGCTGAAAGGCTTCAATTTTAATGGTTTCATGTTTCATCTTATTTTAATGTATTTACCTAAAATTTGAGTTCTAAAGAACTACCTCATCATATTTTTTTTTTTTATTTCATTATAAAAGAATCTGATGGAATATTTACTTTTACAAGCGTAATAAATGAAAAGTTTGGTAAAAAATATGAATATGCATTCTTTAAGCTTACTTCAAGAACAGGTTTCTTCATTCAAAATAACAAAAACAATGTAGTAATAAATTGTAGTTAAAAAAATACACTTTATTAATAACAAACCAAACTAAAGAGTAGAAAAGAATTAAAAATGATTTTCAATAAGTTTCAAGTATAATTAAAAGATCAACAAAAAAAGTCTTTTTATTACATAAAATTATTGTGAAAATATCTCAAAAAGTACTATACGCTTTTTTTTACAATGAAATGAATTTTTTTTGTTTATTACTTTATTCTCATTTCAAACTTATTGAAAATCACTTGAAATTATTTTCTACTTTTTAGCTTGAATTTCGAATATAGAGCGTAATTTTTAATTTTCGAAATTATAATTTATTTTAAAAATTTTTAATCTAATTAAAAACCAGAAGCGTTAGATTGTAATATTTTATGCAGTTGAAGAACAATATTTACTGTCATTGTATGGATAGCGTGTATTTAACCTGTAAAATTAGTCGCGTGTTTTATATTGATGATCCTGATCAAAACATTAGAATAAAGTTATTTAATTATTGTTTTTTTATCGGCCCTTTATCAATGTCCAAATTTTAACTAATTAAACATCTCAAAGTCAATAAAACTACGTCGAAAAATTGCGTTACATAGATGGATAGTTATAGGTCAAGGTACTAAAAACGTACAAGGAAAAAAATGAAATTTTTACTTCAATATATTCTGACACGTATTTGAAACTTTTAACACTATCAGGTCAATGGTTAAAATTACAATTTTCAATTTTTAGTTAAAACGATAATTATTATTGCATAATATTGAAAATATAAATGGTTAATACTGCAAAAATTACAATAATCATGTTACAGATTTTTAGTTAAGGAAAAGTATGAGAAAAGTGATAATCTATGAAATCGAATTAAGTAAAAATTCAAACCAAATGAAAGAAAATCAGGCCAACTCATCAAGTCTTTCGAAAGATATCGCGTTTACGTAGTACGAGCGGCAGACTAACGTATTCATGACAAGATTTTTAATTGGATTTTTTTATAATTGCTTGCTCGAAGAACTACTTCAATACCATCAGTAGATTTGTTCATCAGAGAGTGTCCTCTTAATACAAGTGTACTTTTTACAAAATATATACAGGATCAAAAAATGGTGATGACGATTTAAAGTGAGTGTATCCTAGAATATGGTATAAGTGCGCATGATATGAGCCTACTCTGTAATATAAGTTGTAAATAGTAAGAGCACACCCAAGAGTTCGCGGTTGAGGTATGCGAAAGTTAATAAGTTAATATTATTCTGTGTATGTATGATTGGCCAAGTAAAAGTAAAACACGGACTATGTCAGTAGATGCAGAGGTGATTAGAAAATATAAATGAAAAAGTAATGATTTTTCAGGACGAAGGAAGGATTGAGTCGAAAAATGAACAGACATGTCAGAATGTCGTATAATGGAATATCTATTATGTATTATAGAGCATATTACTGGCATACAATGTCAAAATTGAAATGCATAAAGCATTAGATTGTGATAATAATTACAGTGGATCACGATAGTAACAAGGGAATAGAGAGGATACAAGATATAATCGCATTAACCAATGTACACGTATACGTACGCGTGTCCAGAGAAACAGATAAACATACATAGATATCAAGCTCGAAAACAACCAGAGAAATATCATTCTGTCTTTGTTACTCTCGAGTGTCGACCCGATAAGGTCATTTGTATCCCATGCTGTATGTACGCTTGCTTGAAAGATCGATTAATCGCGACGAGTTACTCCCGAGTCTCAAATCCTGCTCTCTGAGTTGATTGCTGGACACAAAGCCACTTGCCTTTCCAAGTACACCTAATATCGCTACATACATACTTAAATACATTCATATATCTTTGTCTATTTTATTTTTGACTTGTGAATGTTAATGTTAATAAAATCTACTATTTTATAGGTTTAATTTTATAAATATACAAGCAAATTTTAACTAATTCCATTATTTTATTTTGATTTCTTTTTTCTTGTAATATTCTAATACTTCACTTGTTCTTTTCTGGGTTTAAAATTTTTCCTCTTTAATCAAGTTAATTTTTTCATTGGTGTAAAAGTACACCCATAAGTTTTCAATAAATAACTTACATATTTTTCAAGATTATTGTTTGAAGAAACTGATTTAAAACAAATTTTTCCGAATTCTGAAAAAAAATTGAACAGCAGCATTTTTTTTTAAATTATGTGACAACTGCTGTCTTATATATATTTATAATTAAGAGATCTGATTAAAGATCTTGAAGCTTTAAAATATTACTGACCGAGCCATGTGAATATTTCATGCAATATTTTGATCAAATAACAAATGATTATATTATAATGTAAAGGTAAGATTGATATTAATTAAATCTCTACTGTCCAAAATAAATATCATCGATTAATACATTTTTGCCACATTAAATGTATTAGGGAAAAAAATGGAATTAATAATACCATTATAAATTTTTCTTATTCGAAGTAATTGAATGCGGACAGAAAAATGTTTCTTAAAAAAAAAAAAAAACTCCATTAAAATTGAAGTAATTTTAAAAAACATTATTTGCATGAAAAACGATAAACAATTTCCATTGACATGGATTGTAAATAAGAAGCACGTATAAAAGTCGATCACAGTCTCGCCACTCTCTGTGAATTCTGAACATTAAAAAGATCTTGTCTTTAGTTTTATTTTAAATGGTAAAAATAAGAGTTTAAAAATAAAATAAAAAAAATATAAAAGTGACGGATACGAAAACGTATGGGCTTTAACATTCGTTCTCAGGCTAATAAATTCACGTGCCGCGTTCTACAAGTCGCCGTAGGGTATAGAAGAAATCGAGCCTTTTAAATGCTAATATCTTTCAATCCAATGCCGATTAATCGCTCCTACCGATTTACTTTGAACTCCCTTTGGCATCCCTTTAGTATTTTCTTACCACCTGTTTCTTCATTCATTTTATTTTTAGTTTCATCACTCGTAAATATCAAAATTATTATTTATAACCATTATTAACATAAACCGTTCAATAACCAAATCCAATCCATTTTGTTATTTTTAATTTATTCGTACCAGCGAAAACATTGCGATAAGACTTTTGTAATGTCCGAAATTATTTTCAACTTAAAACATCAATCATATCACTTAATAGTACTGCAAACAAATAACACGTAACTCATACCACATTAATAGCGCTGTTATATCTTATATATGCAAGCATCGGCAGAAACTTAGATACTTATACATTTATCGTTAACCGTCAGAGAAAATAAGCTTTTATAAATATACAGTGGACGTTTTCCACTCTATGCTCGTACATAAGAACTTCTCTCGTACTTACATATATATATATTTAATGCTAAACATCTCGAACATCAGCATATTCATACAACAGCAATATCACAATGTAAATATATTTCCATTTCAATTTATTAACACATATGTATGCATCTATGTGTACTTATTCACTTTTTGAATTAACTGTTGAAGCTTATGCTATCTCAAGGCTATTAAACATGTGTAAAACTAGTATATTGACATTTAATTACATGTTTTACATTTTATAATCTATGATATTTTTAGTATATTACTGTAATTGAATATTCTCTTAAGATTGCTTCCTCCGATGCATTGTATGTTTTTCTTTTTTAATCATACAATTATAACCAATTTTATTCCTTTGAAACATTTTCTGATAATTCCATATCGATGGTCTAATTAGCAATTTGTCTAACTCCTTATTTTTTAGAGGGTGATTTTTTAACATTTTGATATAGCCATAACCGACTTATAAATTATTTGAATGATTCAAACCTAAATATTATATCTCTATTATGTTAAATGGTTTTTTAAAGTGATGATAAATTTTGAACTAATTGTTTTTTTCGTACAAATAGAAGATTTTCTAAAATGGAGTTAGACAATTTGCTAATTAGAACGTCGATATAATATTTGTGATATGGTCATATATATATCAATAAATAATTTCTCAACTAAAGAAAATGTTAAAAATTTCTCAGAATTGCGAAGATCACTGAATTGTCCCCTTGCATGAGCGGTAAGTTCAAAAATAAAAATAATTTTTTCACTCAGATGATAAATTTTCAGTATTAAGTTTTTTCATGAAATTTTTTTCTATAAATTTAACATGTATATCGAAAAGATTAAGTATAACAATTGGTAAAGATAAATGTTAAGATTTTTTAAAGTGATTAGAGTTCACAAGGACAAATAGCACCAATTATTAGAAAACATAATTATAAAAACTTGTATTTTTGTATATATTAAACTAATACCAATAAAAGAATTGTAAAAAAAAATTTTTTTTTTTTCATTTTGCTAAGTATCTGACATTGATTTTTAATTTAATAAATTACTAAAACGAATATTTGTTTAAAACGACATTTTAGAGTTATTGTAAAAATTTTTTACACTTTGTAAGTAAATGTTTGTACTTTACAATCAAATTTTTTAAATTATATCTTAGAATTGAATGAATTTTTTCATTGAAAAAAAATTCATGAATAAAAAAACTAGAGTTTAAATTGAATGGACAATTCGCGTTAAAGGTTAATGTTTCTTAAACTGATTTAATTAGTATCTTGTCATGACCTTCTAACTTGTTTCTGTCTCAAGACATGGCAAGATTTGAGAATGGAATAAACTGGATTGAAGGTGTGTTTGACCGTTTAGCATTTTTATTTATTTATGTGAATTAATTGTGCCTCTACATATGTATAGATTTGTACATTTTAATTGTGAATAGTATAACAGTTTAAAATTATAAATTTTTTCAGTCACTCGTACAACTACATGTATCCAATCGATAAATGTAATTACTTAGTAATTAATTGCTAGCATCCAGAAATGAGTGTAATTAATGTGTTGTTTATTTTTAGGTTTGTGTGTACTTCAAAGGAGTAAACTCTATCAATTTCAACGAATTACCATCTGTATGAACTAGTGTACAATGAACAAGAAAAGGAGACGAATGCTCAGTCACGAGAGTCACGAAAGACCGATCCAATCGGTATCACGATTTTATTCCTTGGTTTTCTATGTCTGACAGACGTTTAATTGGAAATTGTTCTAGAGCTGGGTCGTTCCGAAAGAACCGTGTTACCGATCAATCTTCAGGGTTACTCATATTCTGGACATTGTTATCGAAATTATATTATCATGCTTTTCACGAGTAAATATTATTTCAATAAATTTAATAAAAATTTTTTTTTCGAAACTTACGAATTCATTTTTTAGAAAAATACGATCTGAATAAATTAAATTTACAAGTAATAAATAACTTTATTTTTTTTTTATGATTTTCGAAATAAATTATTTTTTTAATCATTCAATGTGGTCTTAATATTTTTTAAAAGTCTAAATTACCGAAAAATTTTACATAAAATATAAATAAAAACTCTGAAATTTTACTTGCTTCGAGAATAACGCCTTCTAATTTAGTGCAATAAATATTGACGGAAAATATTTCCATTAGATAATTTAGATTTAAATTAAAAAATTTATTTTTCTGTACTTAAAGATTTTCTCTCTTTTTTCTTAAACCAAGAATGCTGAATATTGATATCGATTCCTTTCAAAACTATATCTAAACTATATCTAACGAAATTGAAAAAATAAAAAAATTATTGTACGTAGAAGTTTTTCAATTGGTTCAAAAAATAAAAAAATTTTCGAGAACAGAGAATAAGATTTTTTACAAAGTAAAAATTTCAGTAAAGTGTTTTCAACTTAAACGTTGGATAAGATAATTAAGACAAAGTATTTAAATTTGTAATTCATAATTAATGGTTTAATTAGATGCTCAAGTGTATAATTATATATAATAATGAATAAAATCTCGCTGACGTTAGCGAACTGTAATTTTATAAAATATGACAATGATTAAGAGGAGTAAAAGATGATACGATATGATGTGCAACGTGTTATAAGTATAATAACTAAACTAGCTGTTTTCGATTATATGAGTCTGCCAACAGACTTGTTGCCACTACTGGAAAATCTCTTGAGAAAGGAATGGAAGCTGTGCTGGTAAGCAGGGCCAAGAAGGTTACGGTTAAAACTCCTCCGCAAAAGATTCTCAGAACGAGCTAAGAAGAAAGCACGTGCCACGGTCACGCGTACCTCTTAACTCAGCACTCCGTTGATTGACTTGCTCTCTACAGTCTTACTACCTAGTCTTGTTTCCATTACATTTACTTTCTTACTCTGCTGATAAGTAACATAAAATCTTAAAGTTTATTTTTCTTCAAGTTTTAACTTTAACGAGTTATTACCGACTTTACTCGAACTTGAACTCGCTGAGATTCGGTTTTAACTTGTCATCATATTTTTTTAATAATTTTTTTTTATTAAAGTGGCGATATTTAATATTGACACTCAGTAAATAGAAATTTTAAGCAATTAAATAGTTTACTATAAATAATTCAAGTTTATAGCGAAATAAAATCCGATATTTATTTTTAAAAGCCCTGACAAAATCCACGAGATAAAAATTTATATGCTTCAAAGTTTATGGATGAATTAAACTAAAATTATATGGGATTTATCATGATACGATAAAACACCGAAACAAATAGAAATTTTATTTAGTTGTTAAAAAACGATTAAATGTTATAGTCTGTATGAATGCCTCGGTAGCTTAATTAAAATTTTTTTATTTTTTTCAATTAATTTTAAACGACTGAATAGTTTTTAGTGTTTTAAATTAGTTTTTAAGTTGCTCGGGGATTATTGAAGAGATAAGTAGACATTTTCAAAAGAATAGACTTAGATTGATGAATTTTGTAGATAATTTAAAAAATTTTTAAAATGACCAATATGTTATTGCAGAAGCGAAAAATTATTGAACTGTTTTTAGAATAATTAGAAATGCCGTAAAATATCTCTAAGTTGCCTAGGAAAATATTTCAAAACAAGAATGCGACCAGATAAATCAAAAGTTTAATAGTTACTAAAAGAAGAAATAAGCTGAAAGTTCAAAAATTTCTGATGCAGTGTATGTATCAAAATATTTACTAAATAAATAAGAAGGAGATTATTATGCCTGCTGCAGCAGCGTTGATATTACGACAGCAAAATATTCTCAAAATTACATCCTATTTTAATCATATTTCTGTTTATTCTGTATATTGATCGACAGAAAAATTATTAAAATCTAACTACAATCAAATTTTTAACCTTCCTAATTTCAATAACCTTGATATTATCTACTTACAATTTCTTAAAATTTTACATTTCTGTATTATACTACTATCGCAATGTCTGTTGTAAATTATTGAACGAAGAAAATCATTTTCAATGGTTTCATTGACTCGACTTAAGTAAAAAAAATTCTTAAACTAAGAACTTTTTCATTTTTTAGGTAAATTTACTTGATTAAAGACAATAAAAATTTTCAAAATGATTTTCTTGGTTCAATAATTTTCCTTTTAATTTTTTTTCAGTATACAAATAAATTTGTCTTTTTTCAACAAATGAATCATTTTCTAGGCAAATTCATAAAAATAATAACTACGATAGTAAGTGATTGAAGAGCATAAATGAAAAAAAACTGCTGGGTACGCAAACGATAAAATAAAATGTATCTAATACTGTCGAGCTGTTGAATATTAAACAATCTGGTATGCAATTTAAAAAATGAAATATACAATGAGATAACGGGGAGTAATACTGAGTCCTTGGATCCATAATTCCGTTATAGCTAAACAGCAGAGTACAGCAGCACTTGAACCGCAAACTCGTGCACTATCGAGTCGGCGTCCTATGAAACTTGTCCATTTCCATAATCGACCGAGAACAGCGAAATGCTTTCCATTCAATAGACATCCAACAGATTGTTTGATGCTTATCCTTCCTGCCTATTCCTTAGTTATTTTGTTCTAAACCTACATCTCTTATATAAAAACCAATGTCAGGTAAATAAATCTAGCCATAAACGAATACAAGGAATTTATTGTGATCCTTTCTTTTTGTTTATAAATAAACTCGTTATTTTTCTTTAAAAGGTAAAGTATATATTTTTCATTTATTTTAAATAGAATTAAATTGTAGTTGGAAAGTTTATTTAATTAAATTAAATTAACCCAAGTTTGGTTAACTTACCTATTTTTCTTTAAGTATACTTAATAATCCTCACTAAGTTGGTAGAGAAAAATTGAAATTGCAACATATATGATATCTGATAAATTAATGCTTAATTAAATTTTATTTTCATTTGTTTTATTAAGAGATAACAAGTATTAATCCAAGGCCCCAACTAAACCAATAAACTCTCTGTTATGTACACGTTTATACACATTTCTCGATATGGTTTCAATTTCCACGTTTCAAAACATATTAATTCAACGAATTGCATAATATAACAAGATAATTATAAAGCGAAATTTAGTATTGATTCAAATTTTTTCGATTGGTTGGGATTTAACTGCGTTTAATTTCTACCAAATGTCTAAAATATAAACGAAAAAATTCCGCTTCAATTTAAAATCAATTACATGAAAAAATTTGAATAAGTAAACTCTCTTAATACATGCGGTCATATATTATCAAAGAACTAAAACAGGCATTGACATAATAAAGATCATGGTCATACATATCAATTCATATGAGTGAATTAATTTTATATTCCACATAAATCAAAAGAGGTTTCAACTTAGCTCTAAAAAACGTGAGTAAAAGTTACTATAATTATATAAACGTAAAAGGTATAAAGCTAATACACCTTTTGAAGAAGTTACGGGTAAATTAACTATATCAAATCTACCTGCTGGATGTACAATGAGTTGCGTAATTTTCAAATTCATAAAAAAATTTGTTGATTTATGAGATTTTTTGTGTGCCTAGAAAATGAAACTCAAACAGACTATCGTACAAAATCATTTTGACAATACTTAATCCCTTTCTAATAGAGCTGAGATCATATCATAATTCTGGTCAATGAAAGCCCTATTTTTCGGCGGGCAAAAAACTGAATGATGCAGCAAATCTTAAAAGAATTTGGATTCATCATAAATACGACTAAACGGGTCTCGGATTTAAACTACATTTAGAAAATCAACGTTATCATTTATAATTAATAATTATGATTGTTGATCAATTTCATGCCACAATTAACTATCGGAAGAATAATTGACTTTACATTCAAAATTTCTGCCACTGATTAAAAGTTGAATATATATTTTTTTTAACTGTCTATAAGAGTGATCTATTTTTTAAATCAAATATCAATTTTTGTGAATAGAAAAAAATAATTTCTACATTGATAGAAAAATTAACTTGATTCAAGAAAAAAATTTAGAATAATTTTTTTTAATCAAGTAAAATTTATTTAAATCAAAAAAAATTTTTTTAAAACTTCAAAAACTTTTTTATCAATACGTAGAAGTTATTTTAAATTCTGAAAATTTAGGTAAAATGAATAAAAATTGAATTAAATTAAAAATTAACAAAATTTAATACAAATAATTGATAAAAAATGAAATTTACAATTTTAACAAAAAATAAATAAAATTCGATAATATATATAAAAATAAATAAATAAATAAAATATCAACTGATGATAAGATCGTCACAAGAAGTACCACTACGGTACATCACACCAACTTCTGTAAAAAAGGTACTGTTTATCGATCCAGTGTCTTTCCTACAGAAGCTCCGTAGATGGAAAAGGTGATTATATAACGTAGTGGTTTCTCTTGTGCCGAAAACAGCGATACGTCGAACATGTGTATCAATTGATTAATGATAGGGTTCATGTGATGGATGACCGTTCTAACAAATGATGGAGAGACTTGAACCATGATGATGACACAAGATTGCAACCATTCAACTACAGATGACTTCCAAGATTTTCTCTATATTTTATTCATCCTCTACTCCTTGAAGAAGATCATTGGAGCTCAAATAATACCCGTACCGACAAACAAAAAAACTCCATTTATATAAAATAAAATATTATAAAATACACAACATTTTGATCGATAATATCATATTTCATTCAATTTCTTACTTTTTTAACAAAACACCAGTTATACTCTTGCTAGTTAAATCGAGGATGAGAACGAGATATGCAATGGAAGATGGTAAGAAAAAATGTAAATATATGTGTGAATAAAAAGATCCTTATTAAAGTATCCTTATTATAATGAGCAAGTTTGAGCATAGCAGGAGAGTAAGCGATTAAAGAGAAAGCAATTTAAAGCCAGATTTAATTTTAAAAATACGAAAAAAATAAAAAATAATTATACATGAAACGTGTTAGTTGTTGCATTATATATAGGAAGCGAGAAAATTAACGCGATCGTTAGTTGTGATTGTAATAAAATTGACAGTTCAACGAGATCCACTGCGTGTAGCAATCTCGATTCTAATTAATTATATCGATAACACAACGACGCGTTTACTTAAGTGTTTACTTTGTAAGTAAATCTGTCTATGTATATCTGTGTATATATACTTAGACACATTCATTGATACGGCTACAAGCACATAGATCATTCTCTCAACAGTAGTTACAACTTGCAGACTAGGCGCCAGATCAAATCGAGAATAACTTTACGGAAGGTCAAAAGGTGTTGAAAAATTTTTACAAGTGTTTAAACAAATAATTACCTCTTAATAGGTTTAGTACTGCTTCATTTTTGTCCGACAAAATGTTAAATAAATTTAATGATTTTATTTGATGTAATTATTAAATAAGTAGATAAAACTTCAGTAGAAGAATTTTAAAAATGATTCGAGGCAAGAATTTTTGAAATAATTGTATTTTATGCAAATTAATGGTTCATTTAAATGCAATAAATTTTCTCAAGTATTTCAATGGTGAGAAAAATTAACTTTGAAAATAAATTAAATGATCAAGTTAGGCTTTAATGGAAATATTTTTGTTAAAAGATTAAGTATAAATATAATTATGGAATAAGAGTGAAAGAAGATAAATATTTACTAAAAAAATTACAATTTATAGGAAAAAAAAATTTTTTAACCCTCCATACTTTAAATAGTTGGGAATAATTGAATAAATTCAAGTGTTGACTAAATGTAATCTCGCCTGCAAAAAATTAGTCTATTATTTTGATTCGGAAAAAAAATTTTGATTTGAAATTTTTCATTGACATAATTAAAGAAGATGATTGACTTTATGAAGTGTAATTTTTTTCTTAAAAATATAATAAATATCTAAAAGTAGCAGTCAGAATAATGAATTAAAAAAAAATTTAATCGATGGCCAGCGGAGCAAGCAAAAGTACTGCTATAGTGTTATAATTATGGACTATCTTGCTTAACGTAGTTAACATATTTCTCCATAGAATAATATTTGATATATAATTAAATCAAAGTTTAATAGCAGAGAAAAAATATTTAAAAAATAAATTGAAGTGTACAAGTATACGGATGTTTAATATATATCAACTAACGATGATTTTGAAAAATTATTCGTACACGAGTAATAAAAATAATTAAAAAGCTTTTGTAATTACATTATGAAATTTTTCAGTAAAAATTACCGTTTCAATCTATTAAAAAATAAAAAATATGCTAAAATTAATTAAAAAATTCTATATGATAGTGTTAAATTAATTGACTCAAATTCACTAATTATTTTGATGTACTTTTTAAGCGTAATTTATATTATACACGTTATGAAGGATTTGAAATGATGGAATTGTTTTTAAAATTTTTAGACAGCATCAAAGTATATCTTTCGCGCTTGAGGCGAGCAAAAAATATAAAAAAGGAGCATTAATTTTCAGTTTTTCTAGATACTTATTTCATGCTATAGCTGGATAGATACAAAAAGAATAGCTGGTAGTTAATTAAATAGTTGGAGCGTGAGAAAAAATCCCATGGATAAAAGACAATTGCGGAGTAAATGTAGCAACATAAGAATAGGAATAGGATAAAGTTTAGAATAGAATTGAGTGTGCGGGTACCATAACCGGCAAACTGTTTAACCATCTGACGGACAGACTCTTGACTGACTTTAATTCACCACTAACAATTTCTCACGTATGACTAGGTCAGACACCAACTATAACGTATTATTAAGAATATTACAGTCGATATATATATATATATATTTTTTTTTTATTTTTTTAAAATAACAGTCGTTTCTTTTTTTAGTTTTATTTTGTAAAGCTTCAAAGGCGCCAAAAATTAAACAAACACAAATGATGATTTAAATGGTGACGATAATAGTGCTTGTCATCCCGTAAACTACTTCTCCGACGGACTACAACGCAGTAGACAGATTTGGTGACGCAATTTTAGGAACGCGATAAGAATAAGTAAAGTATCGCGTGACAAAACACAACAAACGATTCTAAGATTACGCGGTTGACTAAACATTGAATGACTGTTTGCAAATTTATGCTGTAGTTAAAAATAAAAAATCTATTATGTGTATTTACTTTCAATTATTTCCGGATAAGTTGTAAGAATAATTATTTTATTTTTTACTGTTGATAAAAATAACTTGAGGAAAATAATTATTAGCTGTATTTGTATATGTTATTATATTTACTTGGAAATTATTGAATAAATACAGGTGACAGATGTGCACAAGTGGGACGATAATTCAAGAATACGAGCAGAGAATGAAAAGACATTGAAAAAAAATAAATAACGAGGGAAGGTAATGAAAAATGTAACAGATAAAACGAAAGAGTTGTACATGCCTTTATGTGAGCACATTCGAATGTATAGAAAACGTCTGTTACCGCAGACTTCAATAACAGTCAGAGCTATATCTCACCTTCTGCTGATTAAATATATATATATATATATATAGAGCTTTGGAAGTTATGAGGCTGCGAGAAGAAATTTCCTCTGAGCTAAAAAGTTCTTTAGATGTCAACTTTTTAACTTGATTTTATAAAAATGGAAATTTACTACTATTGGCACAACTTCCGGATGTCAATCAAATTAGAGAAAAAATATTTATATCAATTTTAAAATCAATCCTTACAAATTGCTAGACAAATCGAATTTATTTTAAAATGTTCGGTTATTCTATTTTTTATTTCTTTTTTCTGATTTAACGCTTTGCTATTTTGTAATATTAGATTTTGATATCGACTTTTTGTAAAGCAGATTAAGGATAAAATTAAACACGAATAAATAATTTGATGTGATAAAAATTTTGATTAACAATATTAAGACGTGTACTTTTTTTGTTTTTTTAAGAAACGCTAAAATATTTTGATAAAAAATATTTATTTACAATTTTTTGATCATCCAGATATTAGTCAGAGACATTATTGGATTCTAGTCGATTATATTAAAAGTCGATAAATTATTGCCAACGAGAATAAATGGTAATTGCTAAATTTTTCATTGATCTTTCGCTTACTAGATACATTCATTACTGTTTTATTGCCTACATAAATATGTTCAGCAATTTAATTGCATGCAAAAATAATTTTGAGGTGCTTTATTGGATTCTTAAAAATATTCCACGATCAATTGCTAATAATAATGGAAATAAATAACCTTGTTTTTAAATAAATAAATTATCATTTTTCTCGTTAACAATTGACAATAAAATATTTTAAAAAGGCAATCAAGTTGTAAGAAATTATTTTTTAATGCAGTTGAAATATTTTTTTGTATGTTAAAAATTTGCAAGTACTAAGTTAAAAAAAAATAAAGTAAAGAAAAAAAAATATTCACATTTATAGCAAATGCAGAGAAAATTAAAACTTGAAATTTTTTGTTTGGAACTTTATCTTGTTCGATTATAAATCATTTTAATGCAAATTGAAAAATTAGTTTTTAAATGCCAATAAATTTGACTTAAGCCTTTTGTGAATATTAATTTAAAAAACTATGACCTTATAAATTATATATTATAATAATCATGATCAATATGTAAAGGAACACAGTTCTCATCTGATGGAAAAAAAAATTATTTAAACTCCCGCTGAAATAATTATGAATTTATCAGAGTCTAAATCTAGCAAACTAATCCGTCACTTTTTTTATTTGTGCCTTCAACCAACGCAAGCGATTGAATAAATTTTTGACTTGATAATATTAATCCTTATGTAAGTTTTTTTACACTCGTCATATTAACCGAACAATAAAATTCTTAGAAGGTCCAAATTTCAAATTCACAGCCATCCTTAATTCTATAATTTACTAGTTGACATTCCTGAGTTCAGTTGTATATATGATAAATAATAAATAAAAAAAATTTTTCAATATATTTTTATCTTAGTCATTCTTTTTTTTCAAACATTCGACAAAGGGACTTTGATTTTTACGTACATGAAACTTGAGATTTATACGCGCACGTTGTACTGTATGCACATATCATAGTAATAATAAGCAAAAGCTAACTAAATTTTATTTTGCATATTATATTATATTCATAATAAAAATAAAGAAAGACGTGATATTAGTTAAGAATTCCAAGAGTGAAAAAATAAAAATAAAAATATCCTGACAGTTTATTCTACGAAATTCTTTTCAGATCAAATTTTTTTACTATCGCTCTTTGTATGACGGTTATTACGATAAGTGACATACTGTAAACAAGTGTGTCGCATTACGCTTAACTAGGCGTTAAACCAGAGAAAGAGATATCAATCAAACACTTAGGAGTTTAAATTATCATTATTATCATTATATTAGTACCCTTTGAAAGTAATATAATAAACTAAATACTTTTTTTTCTTAATAAACCATTGCGTCACCATTCGGCAATTTAGACTAAACGCGTTCTGTTCAATATCTTTTTTTAATTATATATATTATAGAAATTGAAATTACCATAAATTCTGGTTTTTAATATGATTGATTTTGTCAGAAAAGCCAACAATTTTATTTACGATTATTTTTTATGATACATCAACACACACTGGGGATTTAACTTGACAGTTTTTTAGTCTCTTAGGTGGATATTAAATAGCTAAGGTCGAACATATTTTTTCAATGCGAATTCACAGTCAAATGTCAGCAGTTAGATTTATGGATTAGCTTTTTTGCCATAAAAGGAATTGTTGTTAGTCATAAATTATTTCGTGAAGAATATATATGCAAAAAATTAAATTTTGTTTTCTAAATATCAATTTAATTAAAAACGCTAATTTATGACAGCAAAATCAATAATGAAAGTGATAGATTAAACTGATGTTAAAATTGAAAATTAAAATTTTTTTTTGTTGTAAACTTTTATATAACTCGATGAGATAAAACACAAAATTAAAGTAGTTATTTTCAATTATTCAAATTTAGAAGAAAATATTTTATTATGGATTTAGAAAAAATGACGCACTTATTTGAAATTTTACGATTAAGTGAATTTTTAAAACATTGAAATCAATAAAAAAATTTTTTTCATTATTTAAAGTTTTGAAAAAATTTATTTTACGTTTTTATCTTGACTTGTTTAACGAAATTCGGGATATTTCACTTGTTTCACTGTGGTTATAAGTCAATTTAGTTCAGAAAAAAAGATAGCAAGGCAGTAATAAATAAGAAAATTTTTCAAAGCATTAAGCTATTTTTTTAATAATAAAAATAGTAAACATCTGACAATTTTTTCCTTTAATTAAAAAAATTTTAATAGTAGAAATAAAATACATACAACAGTTTTGTTCTGTTTACTTATCAAAGTTTTGATTTAATTTTTTTGTTGATCGAAAGTTGTCAGATGTCAACTATTTTTTTGTACCATTGAATGAAATAATTTGATATTATCGATGAAGTATTAATTAAATTAAATTTTGGAAAAATTCTTACCAAGATTGATAATTTTTTTTAAAGTAAAAATTTTGAACTTTCACTCGGGAAGTATATATTTTTTTAATTTTTCCCAATAAATTTGAATAAAGAACAAAATTTACGATGCCAAAATTTTGTATAAAAATAGAAGAATAATTTTGATAAATTCACTAAAATACTTGTCAACTGTTAATTAATTGGAATAATTTAATAAAAATGGAATTTAATTATACACGCAAAACAAATTAAATAACTTTATAATGAGTGACCAAAGTCAAGACGGATCGATGGACCGTCTTGAAGTAGAAGCAACGAAGAACTGCAGGAGAGTAACTGGAGCACTCGAGCTTTTGAAGAGCAGTGTACCCCAACAACTTTAACGAACACTCATTGGGTATGGGATTTTGCTTACGTTATATTATATAGTTCGACGAAGACCTCATGGTGTCGTATACTATTTCACGACGTGACGATGCCCGACCGCCCGTTTCTCAAGCACCGTCAGCGTTGATATCACCACATATATGTATGTAAATGTATATGTGTGCATAAACTGTATGTTTAGTACGTAGTATGTGACCAAGATTAAGAAAAAAACCACGATAGTATATATAATAAAATAGGAGATTCAATTTCTCGAGCATAAGTTTATCGCATACGGATTTATCTTATAAAATTCCATAGCTAAAAACTGTTAGTAATAATGAAGCTTTGTTGTACTTATTATATACTGTGGCTAATTTCTAAATAATTTTTATTATCATGAAAGGAATACTTTTTTTTTTATTTTATTTATTTGAATTTAAAGAATGTGGTTTAATTTGACTTTAATTCACCTTACAATGTAAGTTCAGTTTGATATGCTTGAAATTTTTTTTTAATTTTTAAAAGCAATAATTATTATCAAAAATGACACATCGTAAGTGACTTGACTACTGATTATAATGAATTACTACTATAACACGTATTATCTAAAAAAATTTAGCGCAACATTTCTAGAACAGCTCACTAATGAAACGTATTACTATATAATGTTGACAGCATAAAATTAACGGGATTGTATAATACTAGAGTAGCGACTATTTAATCCAGTAAAAAGCGCGAGAAAAAATTTACAAGAGAAATAAAAATAATAGACAAAACTGCTAGACTGATAAGGATTTGAGTTATGGGGTTATAAGAAATAACTCTCAAGAAAATATGGCAGTATACAAAAGAGAAGGGTAAAACGGACTACTGTGAAATGGGAGACGAATTTATATTATTAATTATTTATGTGAAAAAACTAAAAAAAAAATATAAAAATATGTATGAACGGAATCTTTTAAACGCCATTTTTACCGATTTTAAGATATCTAATTAATTAAAAAATTTTCACACTTATCAACGACCGATTTCAGTACATTAATTTAATAAGTATATCTTAGTGTCTTGTCCAAGATTATCTGGATAAAAAAAATTGACTGATTTCACGCATTAAACATACACTATTACTATCCATCGAATGACAGTCAAAATTTTCCGTTTTTTAATTAAGTAAAATATTACAATCTAACGCTTCTGGTTTGTAATCAAACCAAAAAAATTTGAAAATAAAAATTCAACAATAAAATTTATAATAAAATAAAAAGTAAAAAATAATTTTGAATAATTTTCAATTGGAATAAGAATAATAATTTAAAAGAATATTATTTTTATGTAAAGAGAGAGCGAGAGGTGCTTTGTAAGATATTCTCAAAATAAATTTATTTTTACAAATATCTATCAATAAAATATTCATAACAATTGATATCAAAGCACCCTATACTGTTTTTACAGTAAAATGAATTTTTTGTTAATCATTCTATTTTTTTTTAATCATTCAAAATAATTTTCTACTTTTAGCATGGTGTGCCATTAAACCGTGTTTAAAAGTTTTTTAAACTATCATTTATTAAAAACTTATGATAGTTTTTTTGCATTCTTCATACAATTGAATCGTTGATATAATGTAAAATTTTAAAACAGCTTATATATGAACTTGAAAATGTTAAATAATATCTTTTAAATTATTTACAAAAAAATTCTATAAATAACGATTGAGAGGTACAAGAATGATTTCTTTGAACGTCTTATTTTTATTACGACGGTATATCAAATGAAATATACTTCCCAGAAATATTCAGACAAATAAACAACAAAGTACTTGTATTGATATAAGAGTCTGTTTACAAAAACAAATAAAACAATGTAGACAATTGTAGCTATAGCCTGTTTAGTTGAGCATTTCAGTCGACGTGCGTTTAAATTTTAGGGTAGTAAATTATTAAGTGCCTAGATTATCTCAATACATCCATACACACATACGTACTTGTATTGCTGGCTTTGTCTCAATTTAATGCCTAAGTGTAACGGTTTCAAGCCCATAAACTAAAACACTCTGTCGGCCTTGCTGTGAAAGATCCAATTACATATTCCGAGTAGATTCATGTTTATATTTACACAGAGCTTCAAAAAACCATAAATTATCGACAGTATGTTTAATAAATCGCTCCATATAAAAAGTTACATCATTACATATCACATAACATTTTTTTTAAATATAATAAATCTCTTGTCCATTCACTATTTATTTTTGTTATTGTTCTATTCATTTTTTAAACGAGGCTATTATTTTTGTAAGTTATAAACTATAATTAAAAATAACATAATTATTATTATACAAGCAGAATATGACATTGAATAAGTATGGCTACCTTTCAATGTACAATAAATTTGTTTTAATTTTAGACTACACAAACTGTACCGGACTAACAGAAAAATTTACTTGATTTAAAACAAAAAATCTTGAACCAAGAACATAATTTTGAAGAGTACTTGGAAAATATTGTTTTTGGTTCAAGTAAATTTTACAGTTAAATTTATTAATCATATATCATAATCAGTTTATAAATCACGTTAAATATATTTAATAGATGATTCATATGTCAAATGGAAACAAATCAAGTGAGAGACTTGAATGAATTGTAACAATCAACTATCAGAATTAATTATTATTCAATCGAAAGAAGTTTATTTTAGTTTCTTAAAAATTTATTTACTTTTTACGAATTAGGAAAAAAAATGTTCAAATTTGTATATACAGACAGAGTCTGAATATTTATTTAGTCATAGTGATTTTTAATTTACTTTTTTAATAATCAATTGACAAATTCTATTTACATAATATAGTATTTTTAGATAATCACTTGGATTATTATTAATGTTAAACTTAAAAGGTTGAAAGAAAAAAAATTTACAGTCAACGATATAACTTTTTTAATTATAAAATTTTCTTAAATTCATTCATTAATACTTTACTTTTTGTGCATTAATAAAAAATTTTACTTGATTCAAAAGAAAAAATCTTGAATCAAGAATACCATTTTGAAGAAAATAATTTTCTTGAGTCAAGAAGAAAAATTCTTGAATTGAGAATAATTTTTTGATTTAAGAATTTTTTCTCTTGACTCAAGAAAATGATTCCTTTCAAAATGGTACTCTTGGTTCAAGATCATTTTTCTTGAATCAAGTTAAATTTTTTATCAGTGCGTATTTAAAAGCTATGATTTAAATGTTCTAAAATTTAACCTAAATTTACAATACGAGATTTAACGTGCGTGCGCAAGCGCGCGCCTGAATATAGAGTTTGCATATATTTTCATGTCTATAATATATTTGACCAATTATATTACGAATAAATTGACTTCACATATATTTTATCTCAATTTTATGTTGGGAAAAAACTTTTTCAATCAAATGAAAGGAATAAAATTCACCAGTAATTAAAGAAATAGTTAGATGAAAAAAAAATATCGATTTTTGTTAATCCGAAAAAATAAAATCTAAAAAACTAAACTGAGGATTCGAAACGAGAAACAGTGAAAAAGTCTGGTAGCATATCAGCACCGTTCAGAACTATGGAGAGTTGAGTGCAGCGTATGTGCTATATACTGTATGCTGTATGTTATATGTTATATAGTAAGCACATCGACTGTTTTACTTGTTTACTTCTATTCTATCCATAAACTCGGTCTCTTTCCCACAACTGGTGTGCATAGTGCACAGTATGGTGTATGCTACATGGTGTATTATATCGCGGGACCAGGAGACGTTGCAATTGCGTTGGTCGTGTTGATTAAAGCGAGTGTACGAGTAGAGAGCCAGCAACTAACTAAACCGGCAAAAACAGCGTCGAACCAAATAGAGAAAGAGCAATATACGCACTTAAAGTACTCTATTCTGCTGCTGGTTGTTGCACTGTTCAATGCTACGGATTTCTGTTAAATATATATGTATAGGGTATGGATAGATAGATCTACAGATACATATGTATACAGTTAATTCTTCATTCTTTGTATTGAAAATTACCGAGAAAATATATTTAATTGTTTTTGTATTTATATCAAACGATATAAAGATCGTTATGGAGTTATTGCGCGGGAAAAAAAAACAGTAATTACTCTAAATTATAAATTATTAATTTATATTATAAAGAGATTGAAATAAATTTTGATACAACGGTTATTTTTAATCAGTTAACATTTCCTTGTAATGTTACGCTTAGAAAAAAGTTCTCTTTCTAATAATGAAGAAAAAAGAACAAAATAAAATAATCTTGTGAATTTTTTTTCATACTTTAAATAAATAAAAGAAAGTGCGATCGTCTCTAAAAAATTTTTTCCCTTATTTGCACCAAAAATTTAAGTTATATTATTGCCGTTTTTAGTGCATAGGAAATAGTATTTTTCTTTTATGACTTACGTCAAAACAAATTGAGATGATCGAATCTGCAAACTATGGCAAGAATTTAAACTTTCGTTGCGGGCACGATAAATTATAATATGCAAGAGGAAAGTAGGATATTTCGAAGCGGGTATGCCACCCTCGCCTCTAACTCGTAAGTTGAAACACCTTACTACTTTTCCTTGTGAAAAATTCAAAATTTTTTAGTCAAAATCCGCGAAAAGATTAATAGAAAAAATTATGCTTCTGAAATAAAATTACTTGAACTTTACACAGTAAAAAATTTTACGTCATTGCGTCAAAAAATTTTGTGTTAAATATTTAACACTTTTTTGTATAAATTTAACATTTATTGTGTTAAATTAACACAGAAAAATGTTTAATTAACACAAAAAAATGTTGAATATTTAACATAAAAATTTTTAACACAAAATTTTTTGACGCAATGACGTAAAATTTTTTACTGTGTAAAGTTCAAGTAATTTTATTTCAGAAGCATAATTTTTTCTATTAATCTTTTCGCGGATTTTGACTAAAAAATTTTGAATTTTTCACAAGGAAAAGTAGTAAGGTGTTTCAACTTACGAGTTAGAGGCGAGGGTGGCATACCCGCTTCGAAATATCCTACTTTCCTCTTGCATATTATAATTTATCGTGCCCGCAACGAAAGTTTAAATTCTTGCCATAGTTTGCAGATTCGATCATCTCAATTTGTTTTGACGTAAGTCATAAAAGAAAAATACTATTTCCTATGCACTAAAAACGGCAATAATATAACTTAAATTTTTGGTGCAAATAAGGGAAAAAATTTTTTAGAGACGATCGCACTTTCTTTTATTTATTTAAAGTATGAAAAAAAATTCACAAGATTATTTTATTTTGTTCTTTTTTCTTCATTATTAGAAAGAGAACTTTTTTCTAAGCGTAACATTACAAGGAAATGTTAACTGATTAAAAATAACCGTTGTATCAAAATTTATTTCAATCTCTTTATAATATAAATTAATAATTTATAATTTAGAGTAATTACTGTTTATGTATTGTTAATATAATTTTTCCGTTAATAGTAATTGAATTTCATAACTATATTATCAGATCCACTAATATATGTTATAATAATAATTTATAATAAGAATTAATTCATCAATTGTAAATTCATTAATCCAGAGTGTTTTTAGGTTACATAAATGAATTAATAAATAATTTATAACGCAAAAACTTTATGATATCATTAATCTCATAAGTCGACGAGCCATGCCCATGTTATTTTACTAAAATTAATTTTTAATTAAATTAATTAATAGATCAGAATGTTTTGATGAATTGGTACAATTATCGAGTGTTGGATATATTCTAATGACTGATAAATATTTATCTCATCCCAGTAGTTCAATAAACTAACAATTACGTAAATGTGAATTTGAAAATCAACGGTAAAATAATTGATGCGGTGAGTTAGATATTAAATTATAAAATTTTTCGGATTCTAAGTAAACACAGAGTAAGAAATATGGGTCAAGAACTGTCAATAGTAACTGACGTTGGTAATAATCTAACGGTCGGTACAAATCGTATGAAACTAACCCCACGCGATAAAGTCACGAGTAAAAACTCTTAACCAGCGAGTTTACTCAACTCAAACACAATAAAACCTCCCAATGATAATGATAATGATAATGATTGCAGATTTTAAATTTCTTAAGTATTGTACAAGTTTACAATGTTAACATTAACTATGTTAAATGTTATGTTTATCGAGTAGTCATTTCTGTCATTGTAGTAAACGTTTGAACAATAAAATTTTTTTTAAATCAGGTACTTAAACTCTTAATGATAAAATGAAATGCATTACAGCTTTTAAGAATTAAATAACATTGAAAATGCATAGCGCGTTTGAATGCCTAGCATGTCTTACACAAGTAAATGGGAAATATTCATTACATCGGAAGTTCATTGTTCGTTGCGTACAATAAACCGAGTGACCAAATATACACGGAATTATGTTACAAGAAGATAATAAATAATGAAAGTGATGCGAATTTAAGTGAGGAAGATATCTTTATATCTATTAAAAAAAAATATATTCTTAAATTTTAAAGTAATTAATTTTTTACGTTACTAATTTATTAAATTTTTCTTCATATTTGAAAAAAAAATGTTCTTTAATAAGTTGATGATATATCGTTAATTGTAGAATAAAATGAGTGAAAAGTTATCAATAAGTTGTCTAGTTTTTGTTTTTTGGAGCTAGAAAATTTTTCTGCAGATCGATTATAGGATACATAAATAAAAATTCTCTATGTTAATACATACCAATCCTAAGATGAAAATATTGAAAGTACTTAGGTAAAACCTCGTATCACTGAAATAACTACTTTATAAAAAAAAAAAAAAAATCTGTAATACTTTTAAGGGTATGATGCATAAAGTGTAATTATATTAAATTAAAATATTCCAATAACATTTATTTTTTATCGATTTTCAGTAGATACGAAGTTTTACCAGCCAACTTTAAACTTTGAACTGGAATGAGACTTACTTGTTTCTGCAAATAAAAAAGAAAAACATAAAATTAGGTTAAGGTTTATAAAATATATATTTAATTATTGAACTTAATTAGTACTATCTCATAAATATTAGATTATTTTTATAATTTTAACAGTATTAAATTTCAATGAAATTTATTTTATGTTACTAACTTCACTGAATCAATAATATGGTTGTAATTGCAGAGATTTTTTTTTAAAAGGGTATTATAGGGGCTCATTTTTCTGAATCGTATTTAGAGTCTGAATTAAATGGAACCGTAAATCAGGATCCATTTGTTCCTAGCCTGCTAGATAATATTAAAATATTATCTAACTTTAATACTATTTTATAATGTCTGAGTATATAAATTGTAAAAATAAGTATTATTGTGAATAAATAAATAAACTAATAAAATTAATGGAACAAATTAATTTTATTAATCATGTAGCTTCTCAATAAAAGTGTATGTTATATTGTTAGTTTTTTCATAAAAATTACAATACATTTCAGCCGTATGAACGATGTAAAATTAAACCGTAATAAAAAGAACATTGAGATAGAATAAATCACAATATAAATAAATATAAACGATAACAACCATTCAAGCAAATAATAAATAAATGAAAATGAATTATGACTGATGATTGATAAATAGTAAAAATGAGTAATGGGCAGTAATTAACGCTGTGTAACGAGAGTAATGTTAAGTAATAATAGGTGATAATAAGAGAATAAATAATTAATAGTAATTATAATTATTGATCATAAAACAGTACTGAAGTTGTTTGAGGTTGTAGATATGTATATAAATAATGTATATACATCTACGAAGTAATGGTAGGGACAGTGATACCTTCAGGAAGACATAACATCGTAAGTCAGTGTACTGAAGAGAAGAGCTAGTGCACTCACTGGTAACGGTAATTTCTTTAGACCAGTACCGCAAGTTTGCTGGTTGTCCCGGACAACTCTCACAGAGCAGATGAGACGCGGACGTCCATCAGTTCTCGGCGTTCCATCCGTCTGTACCTCTCATCATGAACCTTACTAGATACATACTTATACTACAACTCCTTGTCTACTGTACTAGTGTAGTTTATTCGTTCAAACCTCCACAGGATTGAATAAACGATAAGCCATGTACCCTCTCAATCATTTTACCGATCGATACTCATTAATATTTATATGCAAATTTATTTATCTCCCAACTCAATATATACATGAATATACAATACTTCTCTTCTCTCTATCTTCCTTTTATTATTACATTATTTCCTTCTTTACTTTCAATTACTTTTTATTATTTATTTATTTATTGTTATTTATTATTATTATACATTAGACATATAGACGAAACAATTGACGTTTATCGTGTCAGACCTGGACGAAGTATATCAGTCGACAGATTATATTACATTAGTCAAATGTATCTATTGAATTATTAATCTATAATTTTTGGATAGTTATTATTTTATTCTCTTTATATTTCATTTAGTGCCGATGAATTTTAATTCGTATTATTTTGAAGTCGCTTCGTTATCTATGCCACCAGTGATGGTGAAGAAATTACCAGACATCTTACAATTTTTTGGATTTATTTAATATATGAATTAATATGACATTAAAATTTGTTGTTATTCTTCCATGTGCATTTTTTTTTTAATTCATTGGTTTTAAAAATTGTAAAAATCTAACAATCGGCAGATTTCTGCTAATATCAGTATCATATGTGAATTTGTGTTTGAGGTAACTATTGTTTTTGTTATTTTTATTTCTTTTTAATTAATAATTCTTTGTAAATTTTTGTACAAAATACTACATAATAAAAATTTTATAAGGTAAGAGACCCAATTAATGGCACCTTTAACCCCTATTAGTGGCACTTTTTTTTTCAATGAAAAAATGTTCTACTTGGAATAAAAATTAAAAATTTTTTTGATCTAAAGGTCTTAAAGATTAGAAATAATATATTCATTATTGAAACTAATGATTTCATTAATTGAATAAGTACCAAAACCAATGAAAGTGTCAGCAATGGGGTCCCCGCTACTAATGGGGTCTTTTACCCTAGTGGAATCAAATAATAAAATAGATGAATTGATAAAAGCGAATATTCAAAAATAATTAGAAATGGTAATAAATAATGACATTTCATATGTTTAGCTTATAGTATTAAAATGAATATCAATTTTTAATGTGAGTAGTCTCAAACGCAAGTATATCAATCACAACATTTTTTATCCATTAGTACTAGATATATGCACAATAGTTATTGTAACAAACAGTTAAAGAATAATGTTTGGTATTGTATCCCAGCTTCGGTTAACACAGCATTCAACTGAATTTTTTAAAGGTCACCAACTGTCATTTTCTGTGATATTTCCTTCAAAAAATATTTTTGATCCTGTTTTTGTTTGAAAATATTTCAATCCATGACGTTACGGTCTTCAATTATTCTCTATACTAACATTTTCGATCTCTTGTTACTGATATTTTTTCCTCACGTCATCTGTAGATAGTCATGACATTTTTTGAAGGTGTTGCAAAGAGATTTTTAAATCAAAATTTAAGTAAATAACAAAATAAAATAAGTTTTAAGTAATATCATATTTAAAGAGACAAACTCAATTATTTGTTAACGAAAAAGTTAAAAGAAATGATTCACATTTAGATATTCGTATTATTTTTATTTAGCACAAAGTATGCAAAAAATATCTAGTATAAAATTGAAAGTAAAATAAAATTCATTATAAAATCAATAACACTATTTTTGACGGTTTATAACCATGATAATCATGAATATAAAGGAACAACTTAACATAAATTAATCAGACTTGATATGCCTCGATCGCGAATCGATTCAAGGCAATAAAATAAATTAAAATAATACTTAAAATTCTCAACGCCTATGCTGTTTATTTATTAACATCAACATTAATCCTTTGAGAACTTTCTATCAGTCCTTTATTTACATATTCAGTTATAGTACAGTGATTTTAGAGCAAAAAGTAATTTAAAAATTTTTTTCACTAGGGACGATAAAAAAAAGATAAAAAATTGTAAATAGGTTGTTTTTTATCTATGAAAACATACTTGCGTAAAATATTACGGGAGAGTTGAATAATACCAAATAAAAAATAGTATAGGTAATATAATAAAAGATATATGTATATAATAAGCTTAAAGCTGTTACGCATTCCTAGTATCCTTGTCTCGTCGTGTGGTTTCCTTGGCGTTTTTCTTGGCAACAGTGGTGTGTCCGCGGTTGCTTGCCCGGGCGGTATGTAGTAGAACGAGGAAAGAGGCAGGATGTATCGGTCGTGCCGGAGGAAAAGTAACAGTAACACGAGCTGTATCATACATTTACCCGCCCACATTGCTCCCAGGTATTATCGAGTCGATTCTTACTTGCGATTGTCACGAATGTACGATAGTTTAAGACGTACGCGGCATTGCCCAGTATATAACACCACACGTTGTTGTGTATCCTAGTGTAACGTAAGCTCCTCTATAATCACAAACCGCAGCTCGATTTATTGATATCAAAATCGTTGAATTAATACCCTAATTGAATACTTTAATATTCATACATATCTGCTATCTTAATCTATTGTGAAGATCGTTGTGATATTACGTAATCTTATATTTGATGAAAAAGTATTTTTTACATATAAAATAGAGTTGGTGAATCCAAAGATAAAGTGTTCCATGCATTTTACATTTTCTGCATGTTTTTCAAGTTTTTTGCAAAAAAATCTGCTTTTTTAACGAAAGAAACCTCATTTTTAGATATTACTAGAATTTAATTTCCGCGCGCAAGCGCGCGCTTCATATTTGTTGTCATGATATATTTATGTGTCGTTTATGTATATTATATTCACTTTTAACCAATCAGAATGAGAATAAATATTTTCAACCAATCACATCACGAATAAATTGGTTTCACATACATCTCGGCTGCCCAATTTCAAAACACAGTAACTAACATTTAGAAATTTTTAAAAATTTTTCTTATTAAAAAAAAGTTTGCTTGCCAAATTGATGAAAAATTTGATTTATGAATAGAAAATACTTGAATATAAATATTTTTAAGAAAAAATACTTGAAATTAAGGTCTAAAAGTTATAAAAAATGCAGCAATATTAAAAAAAAAAATTAGGTATAAAAATTTTACAGTTACTGTGTTTTAAAATTGGGCAGTCGATTTCATCTCAATTTTATTATGGGATATAATTTTAGGGTGGATATGCTACTTCCGCCATCTCTCAGAACTCTCAATAAATAAAATTGAAAGCTCCTGATATTATTCTGGGAAAAAAAGTTACTTCTGTTTAGAAAATTTTCTTGACACAAGAAGAATCTTGAAAATTCTCGAGAATATATTTTCTTTTTAAAAGCATTAGTTGAATTGATTAAAATAATTATTTGTTAATAAATTCAACGAAAGCTGTTGGTTAATTTACTATGATGAAGGTAAATATTGAAATTCTTTAATTAAGAAATCAATAAATTTAATTGGTTAATTTTTAAAAAATTTTGAGCCAAGAAATCTTTAGAGGAAATGATTTTTCATCGTGTATTCAGCAATAACCTGCGATTTTAAGAGTTATCAAAGAAATATTTGGCATAAAATAAAAATGATTGAGATTTCAATATTTGTCATTATTTAAGCACATTTCCTGTGAAATATAAAAAAGAACAACTGATTTTATGAATGACTTTTTCAATACTAACATACCTAGAATGCTTCGTTGTATTAAATATCAATATCTCTGATACAAGAGAAATACTAACATATAATTAAGTTGTAATAATGATTTGAATGAATGTACTAAGGAATAACTGAAAAATTATTGTCAATTTATTACTCAGATTTATAAATAGAATAATTACGCAACCACGCGTAACTGACATTAAATGTAATTAATCCTATACGAATAGTAATTTTGTTTCCGAGAGATGTCAATTTCATAAATTTCCAACAGTAGATGAAGTGATTCTAAGCTTTTTACCCATAGTATATAAATAAAAATACGTCACTCGTATTGATCGTGACAGGCAGTGATATTTATTTTAATTTGATTCATACCCATAATATATTTTTAAACGTATAAAATATAATAGACTTATAACTATACCAGATAAAATCAGTCATATTGAATTACACAATTTAAATACTACCTACTCATGTTTACTCATGTCATTAATACGGTTTTTTATTAAATTAAATTTATTTTATTAAACAGTTCAAAGTTTTTAAATTAAAAAGAATGAGTTCAAATTTTGTTTTTAATAACACTCGAAAAATCAGTGTGCTATAAATATAAAACTGTAAAATAATTAATTATTAACGTTAAGATGAATTAGTTGTATAATAACCTTCAGATATAATAGCAATTCCACGTGATTATAAGTAATTATAACGCATTACATTACTGCTTCTTGCTCGTCCTTATAGAATGGCTACGCTTGGTACACACCGTTGATTTTTCCTCTTGACCCTTGATTGCAACGTCAATGTCCGAACATACATTCTTCCGCATTAAATATATAACGATTAAATATTATTATGCGTAACGATTAATTTTTTTTTTTCATCACTATCATAATTATAATAAATAAAAATAAAGTATCAATAAAATTAAAGATTTTAATAATATTTAAGATAAATTAAAGAGGATAATAATATTTAAGATTTGTTTCTTAAAGTTAAATAAGTTTGCTAATACTATAATAAAATTTATTGATTACATCCTGCTATTAATCAACAATCTAGAAGCTCACGCCTATTATAAAGTCAGAGGAGGTCGAACCGGCTTTTAAGGGCCTCCAATTGCAAATTGCAGTCTGATAGCGTAATGAGAGAATATGTATGTATATTATGATAGCTAAATATATATTGTACTATAAGTATATATCATGTATACTTAGTTACGTTACTTTCTTACAACTTGCAACAAAAGTCTTTACTAACTTAAATCTTGAGATAAAGATATAAAATATTAATAATTATAATCATTGTACGCAATACGAAAAATTACTTTTGTATCTTTAATAGACAGTTAACATTTTATAAAAAAAAAAAATAAAAAATTATTCTAAGCGTAACAAATTATTATAATTATTAAGATTTTTTTTTTTACTGGAATTTAAAATGGAAAGTTAGATTCTTTTTTATTAAAATGAAATTGATAAAAAAAATCTAGCAATTACTTATTCATTGCGTGTGATTATTTCTTTAATAAGACATTGAAATGGGACAATTGCAATAATTGAACAATATTTAATTACGATAAATTAATATAAATAGAGTTCGAATAATTGCATGTCTCATAAAGCGAAGCGTTGTGTGCTTTACGATCGTTTAAAGATTCTCGAGTGATTTTCTCGCGGTTAATCGTTGGCATACATCCTTTCGAGTATATAATACTAAAATTTAAACCATCATTAAGAGAATTTGTGGCCAAATTATAATGCTGCTAATTAAGTCGATTAATTGATTGAATAAATCAAGATTATGTGAATTTGAAAAAAAATTATTTTAATTAAAATAATTATTGATGTCAATCACGATAGCTTGAATGAAAATTTGAAAATAAAACTTTTGAAAAATTTAATCAATTAATCTGACTCTGTTTTTCTAAGCTTTTTATTCATTAGTGTGTTCTTATAAAAATTATAAAGTTGAAACAAAAATTTGATATCTAAATTATTGATTCTACCAATCTATATTAGTCGATGATAAAAACTAAGAGCAGTCAAATATTTTTTAATAGTTTTGATCAATTACTCCTTTGTTTTTTTCCTTTATATTATTTTTTCCATTATGAATCATAAATTTTTTGTTATCATTATTATTATTAGTAATAGATAAACTCAATTATCAAAAATTGGGTATAAAGTTTTATCAGCATATAAAAAACCAATAAAAGATAGACGATAGAAAAACAATCAATCGTTACTTGTTTCCCTTGTTTAATTCTTACTAATCTAGATTTTGATAATTCAATAACTAAAAATAAAGAATATAGATTAAAATTCTAAGATTAATTTATAATGTTATCTTCATACACAAAATATTTAATGTATACCTTAAAAAGTTTTAATTTTTGTTTGAAGAAATTAATCATTCATTTTATGAATATGATTTTACAAATCTGACAAATATTTAACAAAAGTATCAAAATATCGGTGAATTAATTATTGGCGTTTTGTAATTGAAAACTTTTATTCGTTTCCTGCATTGTCAAGATTACTTGTAATTTTTCTTATTCTACAAAAGTACTTTTTACCAATATTAAAAATATTCATTAAATATGAGTAATATGTCTTTAAAATAGAAAATTAAATATTTAAAAATTAGATTAATTTAAATAAGTGCTCCATTACTGCATTAAAGTCAACTAAAAAACTGAAACAGTATCGCAACTTTTGTTTTAAATAAAGCATTCCTAAAGCAAGTAATAAGCTGTTACTTATGAAAGTACTTGGCTATTGAATAATAAATTTTCTACTCAAGCTAAAAAGGACTTACTCTAATTCGGAAAGTCACTGATAATAATTTTTTTATTATTCCGTTGCCAATTGAAATTCTTTTTAAAATTATTGAAAATTAAATCACTCTTGACGACGTACATTACATATTTCCGAATAATTAGATTATTCAAATGCATATTAAAAATTATGACTTCGAAAATTAATTACCTTCACCGCGTTATTGCTGATGAGCATATTTAATATTTTATGCAGTATGGAGGAATATCACATGGCGCAGCGTTAACGTATAAAATGTAAAATGTAACTAACACATAAAGGTGTGCAGCGAGAAAATCACAGCAGCAACACCATCATATATATTACCAGTTATATTATATTATACCGAATGAGGAGCAAGAAGTGCGAAGTGAGGAGATTAACATTGAAGAGAATATAAGATAAGAACTTCCGTCAGTCTGTTTTAGTTATTCTAAGACTGTGAATAATCTTTATTGTTATTTAAACTAGAACTTTATCACAAATAATATAAATTAACTTTTCGCGACTGATAAGAGAAGAGCACATTTAACGCTTATTTGAGCTAATAAAGATTAGTTTTAGCTAAAAGTTTTTATTCAAACAAAAATTTATTGCCTATAAATTGAGAGTATGGAGCAATTGATGGTGAAATAAAAGATCAATGTCAAATATATAAAAATAATAGTCAGTCTTTTCCGGAAGTCTTAGCGATCTTTTATAGGATTACGTTTTTCGTAATCGTCAGTTGTATATGCGTACGTGGATAATCATACACCAGCCGTGTGATTCATTCAAACTATGTACGGGAAGTACCGGTGCAGTGCAAGAGATTAGATCGGGAACTTGTGTTGAGAAAATGCAGTGTAGGGTATACATATACGTATCTTATGAGAATTAACTTAGATAAATTGAGATATTGTACAAAGTTACAAAAATCTATTTGCTTTGTCTATCATTAAATTTCTTATTAATAGATCAGCCTTTGCAAGAAAAGTTTACTGCAATTATCTACATTTGAATATTGTTCACATAAGTTTGCTAGAAATTTTGACAGAAAATTTATTACAATAATTGCTTTTTTTTTTTATTAATCACATTTATAAGATCTTTAATCTTTAATATTTAATAAATAATGAAATATTTTTTAGATTATACAAGTTAACAAAAGGAAAATTAAAATTTTTAGAGAAACTAACCATTCTAATATTTAATCTAGTCTTCAAATACAGGTTGTGAGCTTGCTAACAATCCAAGTTTTGAAAAACTTAATTTTTTTTTTTTTAATTCTTTCATATTATTAATACGAATAAAAACCTTTTTAAAAATTGCAGCTCGATATTATTTTGTTAAATAATTGATATAATTATTCATTTTTTTAATGTTAAATTATTTAACGAATCAAGAAAATTAACACGATACTTTTATTGCATTTTCGAGTGCTGTTAGACATTACTAGTAGGTGGCGTAATAGGGCACGTTTATTGGAATGAATAAAAATAGTTTTTTTCAAGCAGCAGCGAAAAAATCAAAATTAAAAAAAAGTACGATTTACAATTGTATGTTGATAATTTAGATTGTATATTACATATATATAAATTTTAATTCATTTTCACAATTCAAACTTTTTAAAGTTTTATTAACTATTAGCTGCTTAGACGAAACAATTAATAATTTCCACAATTCATAGATGTGTGGATGAACGTTAATATAAAGTAATAGAGGTTGATAGCGTGTAATTGAAATGCTCAAGGCCAAATGTCCATATCTCTGAAGCAATATTTGTAATTTCCAGCAATCGGAAGTAATCATGAATAGCTACGAAAGATACAGAGTCTCGTCAGTCATTGTTTTTTTAATTTTTATTATTTTTTTTCATCTATTTTATGCTCTCTCATCATCCTCGTTAATTTAATTTCTCATTTCTCTGCACTTGTCACCCGACATGACTTCCATAAACTGATCAATTTATCGAGAACGGAAACGGGAAGTGAACATTCTGCTATTTTAACTTGAGATATCACTCGATAAACTCCACTTAATGTGTAATAACAGTTCAAATTGTTTCTAGAGTACATACAATAATAAATATACGATTGTTAATGGAATGAGTTTTGGCAAATATTTTAAAACCGTAAAACTATTATATTTTATGTTAGTTTTTGTCACACTATCGCCGAGAAAAAAATTTTATCAAAATAATCCTAAGTAGATTTAACTACAGCTTATATTATCCTACTGTCAATACAAGATATAAGTGTTAGCGCAACTTTGTTTTTTTCTAATTATAAATTACACTGAAGGTAAATTGCTATTGTATGTCAAAGTGATTATGATTATTATTATGATTACTAATTACTATTGTGACACAAAAATAATTACTAAAATAGTTAAAATAATGATTAGTTTTATACTTTGATGCAAATCATTTAAAATAAATTTTTTTCTTCAAAAAAATTACTCGTGTCCTAGTTTTCAATAAAATTTAAATATTACTTCAGAACTTTAAACCGATTATCATAAATTTGGTGTCATGTACAATCACAGATGTTCCATTTCTCGTTCAGAAGATCAAAATTTTTCGATTTAAAAGACAAGATTAGACAATATCATTTTAAATTATGTTTTAGATTAAACGTAATTAATTAATCTAAAATTAATATGGTCAATCGTTAATTTGATAAATTATCACTAAATGACTTTTCAAAACTTATATACATCACATTGAAAAAAAAAAGTTGTCATTGTATGAAGAAATCATAACTTTGATAGTTAAAGTGACAATTACTGCAGTTAAAATAATTTTCTGACAGTTTAAAGAAAATTTCCTTTCTGCTGATGTAATAAATTTTTTCATAAAATAAATGATTAACATAATTCCAAAGAAAAAAGATTTCTGAAATCATAAGTCGTAAAATTAATCATTTCATTTTTATTTGAAAAATAGCCAAGGCGCGAAGGATACTTGATTACATTTGACTTTTAAATTCAATAATTTTCATAATGTCAGAATTTGCATTCACTCAATCTAAAAATGATTAAAATTATGGAAAAAAAACAATCATAAATGGACCATACTTTCTCTTGTATTATTATCAAGATAAACATACCCGCGAGTAACAAAAATACAGAGCAACGTAGTAAACAACAAGTATGAATTAATGTAGAGTTTATATCATCATCATTACTTCCGTTAAAGTTTGAATGAATCTAGAGTATAACTCGGGCGGGAGAACTGACGCTTGTCATCATTGCGTCATCCGTTTCTCACTTGCATTACTGATGTATACTACAACTTGACTACTACTGTTTATGTTACCACCGATGACGAGCCAACCGAACATAATAGTGTTTCGCTTTCATGTGAATTTTTCTTCTAGCATGTGATGCCAATTTAAACATTCTATCGTGTCACTAATTACCCAAATAAATTATTTATAGTAAAAAATGAAAGCACCTTTCTAATCAATAGTTGAGCGAAAAAATTTATTGCTGACTACGGATGAATTTTTGCTACATTACAATTATAGAAACGTACATGACGCATTAATTACATTAATTCATTTTGAGAGACATTTATTTTTCGCTTTTTATTCATTTGTCCACACAGAAAAAAAACATTTACTTGAATCAAATAAATAATTTTGAAGAATTTCATCTTTTTGCTTTGAGTTGAAAAATTCTTAAACTAAGAAACATTTCTTGGTTTAAGTAAATTTTACTTGATTCAATAATTTTTCTCTTAATTCAAGTTTTTTTTTTTTTTAAATGCACTTGTCGTATTTTATGATGGAACTTTTTATTTTTTTTTTTTTTGATCGCGTGTTTCCAGTGATAAACACTGTTATGTATATGTATTTAAATAAGTGTTAGAATATAAACAAAACAACATTAATTTTAATACGGACCATATGATGGTTAGATCATTAAAAATTTACACGTTACTAACCAGCAAATTAATAATAGTATCTGATGATGCTATAAACATATGGGTCATTCCATATCAAATCGAATCGACCATCACTTTCAAACTTGATTCCTTTCAATTTTGCTAAAAATTTTTCATCTTTTTTTATCTCATCAAAGACTTTTCTCAAAAAATTTTTCATTTAAAAACCAAAAAAACTTATGAATTAAAAAAAAGATTTTTCTTCAAGCAGTCATAATTTTTACAAAAATTAACGTATCGGGACATTTTTTTTTTTCATTTATTTTAAAATTAAAAATTTTTTTTGAAAAAGTAAAAAAAAAAATATATGACAGTTTTGAATAATTCAAATTTTTTTTTCAAAAACTACATTCAAAAATTAAGATAAGAAAATGAAAAAAATTACCATTTTGTCTATTTTTGACCAAACTACAGGCCTTTAAAAAAGATATCAATGCATTTTATCTCGAATCAGCCATTTTTTAATTTTTTTGTCTTGAAAAAAATAAAAATTCAACAACTTTGAAGTTTGAATCAGCATATGTAATCAATGAATCACGAGAAATTTTAAAATTTAAGCCGATTCTGAACTTTTTACAAATTTTAATTCGAAATGAATCTCTTCCGAGAGATAAAAATCTGAGACTGGAGATAGAGCTAGAGAAATAGTAAGTTGAAAGTCAGTATAGTGGTAATAGAAGTAGTAGCAGCAGAAGGAAGTAATGTAACAATCCGTAACCATTTGTGGAATCTACTACACAAGGGATTCCCACAAGTCTACGCATGCGTTCAAATCAATATGCGCGCGCAATGTAATGCCGATCGTTTTTGCAAGATTGGTTAGCCGCCTTAACGAGCCACAAATGTGCATAAGTCGATTCGCAGTCGATTTTGTGATCACAAGATCGTTTCGTTTTGAATTGTCTGCAGGCGATATTGATTTTTACTCTTGATTGTATAGAAAAAATTTACTCATCTTTTTTAAAATAATAGTAATAATAATAAACAAAAATAAGGAATTATGATTCAATACTTTAACAGTTAAATATTAAATTATTATTGAATTGAAAGGAAGAAAAATTTATTGTAAAGATATTTTAAAGGTTGTACACAAGAGTGAAGCGAGAGATGTACAAGTTTATTGACCGTAAAAAAAATAAAAGAATAAGAATAAGAAAGGGAATGAACAGAAGAAAAGGGTTAAGAAATTGCAAGAAACCAAACTACTTTCACGTAAGAAAAAAAAATTAAGAAGGAGGAAAGAAGAAAGAGAAAAGAAAAAAGTGAGAGTATTCGTTTTCGGTGCCCCAGGGTAGTTAACCAAACGAACGATGGGAAGAGAACCGAAAACATAAGCGTCAGAGAAACCGAAAAAATGTATTCATTTTTTTATATTCTGAAAAGTTGTCAGCTTTTTGTTTCTAAGCGCAACGTTAAATAGTGTAACGAGATATGTTAACGCTCTCGAACTCGTAATTGTGACAAGTGAACAAAAAAATTTCCTGCAATAAAAATTGCAAACACATACGAACATATATCAAGAGAATGAAATATTAATTATAAGCGTCGAGATGTTTAATTGCCAAAATAAAAAATATGCTAGAATTATGAACGAATGCAAAGAATCTTTTTTTTTTTTTTTTTTCAAATAAAATATTCATTTTCATAATTTCATATTTTCAATTTTTATAATTTCATAATTTTTCGATATAAATAAATGCAATGAAAAATAAATTTGAAGAATAATCATAAACCGAAAAAAACATTAGACTTTATTCTACTTTTTTTATTTTTGAATCTGTCAAGTAAAGAGAGTATTTAATCTCGAATCAACTGGAGAAGATTCTTGATTTTTAGCTGATTCTACACTAAAACAACATGAAACTGTTTGATATTCACTCATTTATTACATAAGGAGCTGAGGTAAGTATTTTGTCTGGTCTATTAAAAAGAAGTTTAATCTATTGAAAGCGATTTTTTTTTAACTTTCAAAAACTATATTCCTTGCAAAACTTAAAAAAGCAAAAAAAAATTTCCAAATCTTGTATTAATTTTTGAAATACTTTATTTCAAGATTCTATTGTTCAATTTTTTAGTCATTAATTTGTTGGTTTGACAGTTTTTACTGAATCTTGATAAATATCGCGAAAAAAAGTTTTGAAAATTTCTTTAGTCTTTTTTTAAATCCATGGGCTAGGATAAATTTTTTTGAGCTAAGCCTGTTATCCAACTTATCTTTTTGTTTAATTCGCTGAGATGATATTGATAATAATGACCCGAGCTTTAAAAAGGATATTAAAAATGTAAAATAATGTAAGCAGCGGAAAATGATATAATGTGAGGATGCAAAGTAAAGAGAGTGATCATCGGGAATAAGATAAGGGAAAAATAAGTGTATAAGCTGACGATCAGTGGTGTGTAATGTGTACAGAAAGATGAGAAAATAAACATGACAGTGTACTAGGGAAGGAACGATTAACGAGCGATCGGGGCGGCGAATCGAGGCGTGATCAATTTCTCGCGGCTTCTCCACATTACGTATAATTAACATAATCCTGAAACATGCGCTACATGTTTCATCTCCACTTACAACGCAGCTACTGTGCATTTTCATTAAGAGACAACTTTTAAGTTATTTTATTTTTTAAAAGACCAACAACATTAAATAAAGTTTATTTTTATAAACCACCAAAACTCAATCTCTTACTGCAGTAGACTATCATCATTTTAATATAATATATGATGTTGATGTGTAAGCTCCTAATAATTTAATATATAATATCTAACCGTATTATAATACTTAAAGTATAATAAATAATAACAATAATTATATTAATGATAGCCGATGATAGTTTTTTATGTTTGAATATAAATAATGTTTACAAGCATAAAATTTACCATAAAACCTACTGATGTATACATTTTTTATTGGATAATCCCATTATTTACACAGTATAACTTCCTTTATGGAATATAGAATCCAGAATGTAGAATGTAGAATGGCTGACGACTAACGACGCTTCTTCATAATCTTACACTTAATATAATATAGATTTTTATATGAGACCACAAACTTTACTGATTGTAAGACGAGTGTAAGTAAAGAGATTTATAGTGTTGATAACGGCGGTTGTTGTATATCTGGATTTATATGTATATGTATAATATATAATGTGTATACAGAAGAACAGTAGAATAGAAAGAAGCATCACAAAAGAAATATTATGGTTCGAAAAAGGCGTTTGTCTGCCCACAGCCACTGCGATAAACGCCGAGTTGCTCGAACGATCTTCCCAACCAAACCACCAAACAAGAAATCACCGATACGATCCTACATCCACATCAACATCCACGGTACTCTTTTTTTTTGTCTTACCTTTAATCATATTGTCAAAATAACTTTAAATCTTCATCCTCATGATATAATATGATGAATGATCAAGATTACTCAGAGGTTAAAGAATTATATTATTATATCGTTGTGAATTAAAGATTGCTTCCCATTAATTTTGGTAATATCAAACATATTTTAGCTATTCTTCTTATTGTGTCAAAACATCGAAAGTTTGGTATGATCTACGAGGTGCTAAATTCAATGAATCACCTTAAACAAAGTTTTTAATGAGTTGATTAATAGTGATTAAGATTCTGGCAATAATAAATGATTTCATAATTAACTTGTTTAATTTTTAATTTCAAAGTACGGATGAATTAGTGGAGTATTTATTAGCTTAAGAAATTTCAAATAAATTACTCATTTCACGCAATATGACCTAATCTATTACTTTTAAAGATACAATCTCAGTGATAATTAAAATATTGTTATCTTGTTAAAGTATGTGATTTCTGTGACTCAGATGTTATTTCATTCGACAAATTGTTGTCCTGGTGCAGAAAATTTAATAATAGAAAAAAATTAGTATTGTGCAAGACTTTTATTTTTAAGTTTATTATGTGAGTTAGAAAGCTGAAAATGTTCAGTAATGGTCGCTAGAATCTCGAAATATTTTTTTGATGGAAAAAATGTTTAGTTTAAAATTTGAAAATCATCATAAGAAAATTATTATTTAAAAAATTTCAACATAAATTACCGTCCAGTTTAATAAAAAAATATTTTTAGTAGAAAATTTTATCCCACATCATCTATATTAAATTTCTGACATTAGAAAATACAAAGTTTTAATTGAATATTATTTTTTTTCAACAATAATTACTTCTCAAAATATTTTAAATTTAGATTTCAAGACTAAAAAACTCAAATAATAATGGACTTTTTATAATCTTTGACAATAATAATTGTATGCACAGTATAATTTTGTAAAAAATTACCTCTAACTGTTGAACAAGTATAAAAATACACGGCAATAATTCCATATGTGAGTTAAATATAAAACTCCGACTGTATTAAAACAAAATCAATAACAAGAGAGTGCATACAAACAAACGTTTCTATAATTATGATACACGTATAAAAATGATTACTAGGTCAATAAGGCCTTGAACGTGTTCAAAAGCGTGTATAATAATGTGACGAATTTTTTCCTTTATTTGCGTCTGCTAAAAGACTCATTAAAACTCATCTTGTCGCGAGATACCATCAAAATTCTCAAAGTACAATAATAGAAGAGCGAAGCAAAGCAATATAAAAACTAGGGGGCAACCTGGATCGATCTGTATTCTTTGGACACGTTTACGAGCTATGCATGCAATATTACGTTTTTACATGACTCATTATGCAGCTTATCAATTTCTGATGTATTACAAAGAGTTTAACTTTACGGCAAAAAACTATGAGAATAACAAACTTATAATTTAAAAAGTATTAATAAATACATAACATAGAAGAGTTTCAGCTCATGAATATCTCAAGTAAAGAAAAAGTAAAGTCTGTAATTCAGCAAGTAATAAATTTTGAAAATATGACTTTATGATTACCCTCGAATGAAAATAGTCGGAAAAGTTGGTTAAAAAAAGTTTTTAGTAGGTATGTATTGATATCTCAAGAGAGCAAGAGTTAAAGGGCTTGCCGTTTGTCTGACAAAGTAACCAAGTCATAATAAATAGAGAGAGAAGGAAGTTTAACTGTTTATCCCGGTCCCTCGTCGCGACGCTCGTCGAAATAGAAGCGGATTGCCCAGTTGGACGACGCACGTAAATTTACCCCGGAATCGAGCAACGACCCCTCATGCTCTCACCAACTACCAACGAATATACGAACTGCAGGTTCAACAGCGCATATAGAATACTATCAAAATAAGAGAAAAGCACTACACTCGCCCAAAGAGATCGATTTCTCCTCTCGTGTGCGCAACTTGTCGACAAAGTCTAATAAAATTGTATTAAAAAAATAATATTGGCTTGATAACTAACCGAGTATGCAATGATATCTACTCAGTCAAGCATAGAGATGCAAATTTTGTGAAAAATTCAATATTTTCTTCGTATCAAGTAAATATTGTTTATTCAAGTTCAATTTTTAAATTTACTGAATTAACATTTGACTTTATCATAATTTTTAATTGAACAAATAATGTAATTATTAAGTACTATTTGTAGGATTTAGTCTTATAAATAAAAAAATTTTTTATTGTAATTTTAAATTTTTAAATGGAAGAAGAAATTGACTTAAACCAAAAAAATATTTTGGAAAATTAAAATTGTTTTTGGCAGAGTATAAAAAAACATTATTCAGTAAAAAACAAATTTATGAAAAATAATAAATAGGTGCAATACTCTTCATTAAAGATGTTTGTACAAAAATAATTGTTCTAATGATTTCTTTCTAAAACATTAATTTTTTTCAGGGTTGAGAAATTTTTAATAGAACATTAATACATCAAGTCATTTAATTTAATGGTTAATGAAAATATTTTTCATTTAAAAATTAATTTTAATTTTTGAACTTCTAGTTATAAAAATTTAAATTAAAAAAAATTCTTGGGACGCCAAAATGTCAAAATTGAAAAAAAAGTTTATTTACAAGAATCTAACTGAAATCAATAATTTATTGAATGTTTGAAAATTTTCAACTTTCATAACCAAAAATTCAAAACGTTTAATTTTTTATGCAGAAAGTAAGCAAATATAAATATATTTTTTTTTAATTTTCACTCAAATTTGTACATTATAATACACTTTTCAAGTTGATTGGAGAAAAAAAGGTCATTATGAAAGAATCCGCTTGGAAAAGAAATTTTTCTATATGTCCTTTTGGCATTAGTAACCCAATATATTAATTTGTCATTGAAAAATTGAATTCAACAATTTATGGAAATATTATTTATTGCAAAATTAAATTTAATGGTTAATTAAATACTAAATTAAGAAATTAAATTTATCTACAACTCTGAATTTCTTCAACAGATTATGACCTTTAAAACCCTGTAATTTATAAGAAATATATCTCAATTTATTATTCAAACCTTTTAAATGATTAATAAACAGAACTCATTAATTTTTACTTGACTTGATAAATTTCAATTTTGCAATAATTATATAATTTAATAAGAAATAACTTCACCTAATAACCAAATTGAAATATTTAAAGCTAACAAAAAATATTTCCATTTTTCAATTTTTTTGCATTATAATATAATTTAAGGCATGAATATTTGGAGTTACCAAACTTTCGTAAATAATCAAAAAAAATAATATGAAACAAAATCAATACTAAAATAATCCCACGTATAAAACAACTTTTGGACGTAGAAGCTCGTGAACTCATGAGCTTGTAAAAGTATTAGAGTAAGCTCTAGTGTTGAACTTAAAACAATATATAGTACGCTTTCACTGCAGTAAAGCGAAAGTTATAACTATATGTTATTGACTCAGCTATTTTGTACAGTCTTGGAGAGCATTCGGCCTTAACTACCTCATATAGGAATATCCTTACTCCAATACCCTGGATTTGCCCTAACTGCAGCAATAACGCCGAGACGTGACACAGGGAGGGTCGATTCGCCAGAAAACTTGGGGTGAAATTTTCAGTACAAAATAACATCTTAAAGAAAATAACTTTATGAAATATTTAAATTCCTCTGATTTTATTAATAATAAAAGTGTGTAGATTTTGAATTGAATAAGAAAAAATATTTTCTTTTGCAAAGTAAAAATAAAGGTCAAGGTTTTGAATACGTAGCAAGAAAAATAAAAAAAAATTCCTTTATTAGCTTTAATAAATAAATATTTACCTGGCTAAAATAATTTTTATTTTAATAAGCCGCGTATTTGACTTGAGAGAAATTTATTTAAAATCAATATTTAGTTTTGCGATATCAATCAATTAAATAAACAGTATAATTTTGTAAAAGGTGTGTGTCTCAAATGATATTGACTAATGAATTGTCAATTCATAAGTTGAGAAATATTTTTCTTATAAAATTTATTTTTAATTCAATATAAATATATGTTAAAGAAATTGAAAATAAGTTATTTTATAAGTCGCTTTACTTTACTTTATTTTTAAACAACAAAATTCGACTTGAGTAATTTTTGAGGATAAATTTTTGTTTTCTTTTAAAAAAAAAAAAATTATTACCCGCTTTAAAAATATGATTCAAATCAATTAATCAAAAACATTTGGTTGAAAATTTTTTTTCGAATTGTGCAAAAAACGTTTGTCCCAATTATACAATCGCCAAAACTTTGAAAAAAAAATTATTACCATTGATACCTACAATATTGAAAATAGATTCAATTTTCATACACGGAAAAAAGTAAACTGTAATAAATAACAGTCGATTTATAATAAGTAATGATCAACTGCTAAAAATTACCATTCCAAACAGTAAAATCGTGATTTTACTATTCACTTTATAATATTTACTATTTAAACGTTACAATTTACTCTTTACATGGAAGAAAATACTATTTCAAACAGTAATATTCGCTATGTAAATGTCTTAAATATTAAAGTATAATAATTAAGAATTTTGACTTTGATATTTATCATTTCGTACCTAAAAATGATCTTATGATATGTAAAAAGTATAAAATAAAGTTAGTAAATTTCTAATACAAGCAACGTCAATATTTATAAAGTAAAATGGTAAATTTTAAACGCAACGTTAAAAATCAAACTGTAATTATTGACTTGCTTGGACTGGTAAAATGTATATTTAAAAAGTATAATTTTTACTGTTTCAAATGTTAAATTCTCCCAGATAGAGTGAGACCCCCTTCTCTTTCATCTGAGTTCCCCTCTCCTCATAATATGGACTATATATTGAAACGGCAATTTTTACTGTTTGAAACTGTAATTTTTTAAGATGAAAGAGTCGTTATTTACTATAGTGACATCAGCTACTAATCACGTATTTTGGATATTGAATTATAAATTGTGGCTTTCATACTTTCTACATCAAGTTCTGTAATATTTATATTTTTGCCACTCCGATGTCCGCTTTACTGTTTGAAACTATAAAAATTAACCGGAATCCGAGTGAATATTAAGTTTACTTTTTTCCGTATACTTATATGAATTAAATAACTTCATTAACTTTCAACAAATACAACACAGGTCAAATAAAACAAATACAAATATATTTCATATTACTAGGCAAGTAAATACAATCATCGACAGCAACCCATTCTCTTGATTATTAAACAACAAACTCTCGTATCGGTTTAATTATTATATAATGTATTCCACATAAAATTGATTATAGCGGTATCGACATCGACACATACTATACGTAGCTTCATTATCGCTTCCAACAATAGACAAAAACTCGATAATTAAAATGTATAATTGTAAATTAGAGCAAACAAAATCAATTTCTAATACCATATAGTTTGCATGTATAATTTTGTCAACCTTTTACTTTGAAAATATATGTACGAGTTTTTATACTGATAAATAAAAAAATGTAATAACTGCACTACAGGGTTCATAGGATACATTAAAGTTATAAATAAAAATGATTGCAATGCAATAGTGGCTATAAAAAAGTAAGTGCTTTGAAAGCTTAAGTCGGTGTTAACGTTATATCACCAAACGTGAGGGGAAGAAACAGTAATATATATGTCATATATTGATTTTGACCAAAATACTACTAGAGACTGTACTGTGGTGTATGGCTAGACCGACATAATACGAGGAGAAAGAGTACTAAAGCCCTGAAGGTACGTAATACCATTGAGAACCCCTTTCCAGATTGTTCGCGGCAGTCTATGGACAAGAAGTACGTACGATATGTGTATGCCACGCACTTATATTATATACGTGCTTCAACGACTCTTGCATTGCCACACATTCATTCGAGATCGAGACTATATCTCACTTTACTTTTTTGCCAGGTTTTTTACTTTTTATTTTTTGTACTTTAACCAGACAGATCTTTTAAATGTGAGATATATATCATTTAAAACATTTATTTATCATCTAGATTTACATATTTGTAAACTTGTATGACGAATTAATGTGTAATAAAAAATAATATATATGTAATGATATTTAATAAATAAATTTGTTTTAATTACAACATCGATTAATATTTTTATCGTTATAAACGGTTGTATTCAATAATTAAGATTAATAAGCAAAAGCCGTGGGAATTAGTTACACATTAACAACACTATGGAAAAAATTCTACTAAAATTTCTCGTTTATTTTCAATTAAATAATAGATTATATGCGTGTTTAAATGTGTACTTGGCAAATTTAAAAAAATGAATCATTTTTTGATGCGGAAATTTTTATCAAGTTTCAAAGTTTTCATTTTTTTAGACTAGAATTAAAAAAATGACGATTTTCCAGAATGTTTAAGACAACTTCTTTTTGGTTTTTTATTTTAATATTTTTAGGAGTTTCAAAAATTCACTAAATTTTAGAGATTATTTCCAAAAGTTTAAAAAATTTTTTTTAAGATTAAATTTTCCTTCAAAACCTTTCAAAATTTACCGAAAATTTGAGAATGCCACAAAAAATTCTCTATCATATTATACACCTTTAAGACTTATGAAAAAATGTTTCGATTTTATCTAATATTTCAGATAATTCTATGAATAATTATTACATTTTTAAGACATAATTATTCAATTAATAGAAGAAGCAACAAAATTTTCTTTTTTTCAGAGAATTTTCTTTCTTTCAAAATTATTTTAATCCTCAATTTTTTTCAAATCTAAAAAATTTTTCTACAGCCATAAAATTTTTGCTCCACTATTTTTGAATTGAAATTTTTTTAATACAAAAAAATTGATTTCATTACTTCCTTAAAAATGTGAAAAATTAATATTTGAATCTTAAAAATTTTCTACTAATAAATGTTGTAGTTAATACTTATGTCATTGCGATCCCTTATATGATTTGCAAAACTTAAATTTAAATGAGAAGTTGTCTCTATCGTAATAATAATATGTTTGATATTAATGTCGCCAAGCTATGCTTAGTAAGTAATGTACTACGCTGTTGCGAATTACTTCTCAATTGTGTGAGCATCTTTCCATGCGTTGTTATTGTAAAAAAGCACACATGAATGTACATATTATATTATATAGATGTAAATAAACATGAATGTTGGTATATTTATAATAAAATGCGTATGTTGTATGGTGTATGGAGCGCAAACCCTTTCAAATTCAAATTGCACCCTCGAGTACCGTGTACTGCGTATATGTTTTGGTCCGAGTAGAGACTTGTCTGAATGTAAATTAAAGAGGGCGATAACTTGAGAGTTGAGAAGAGCAAGTATGTGTGTGTATGTTTATGTGTGTGTCGAATGTCGCATCGCATATGTATACATACACAGATTGTGAACTGTGTGCCACTCTCGACACGTTCATTCTCTCGTAACAAACGAGTTACAAACGACTAGCCAGAAACAAAAGAACCAGCGAAAGCTGAAGCTTGAATTAGAATTGCCGGCCAACTTTTGAATTTTCATTTTAATCAAAACATACCCAACCTTCATTATTTTTTTGTAATTAATATTCATGTACTTCATATAATATAACATGTCAACTGGGCTCTTTTTCTATTTAGTATTGTTATTTTTTTATTAAGAATTATTTATTTAATCAACTTTTTTCTCACGACAACGGCTAACTTTTTATCTTCGGAGAACCTGATAACGACAAACGTGATAAATTTTATAAATTAGTTGACTCGTAATTCAGTATACTATACGCGATACGTGATATGAAAATATATTATTGAGTTATTCGACGAACTGATGAGTTTTTGATAACTTTAAATACTTGTTGTAGAAATAAAAAAAAAAAATTAACAGATAATGATCTTGAGTCAATACACTTATTTTCTAGATAGTGCTTTAAATTTTTATTCAAAGAGTCATATGTACACGTCATCGACTTTTAATGAATAATATCAATATACTTTCACCTTTTTCAATTGTTTTGTTTTAATTTTTCGGTTCTAGTGATTTTAGTTTTAACATTATCAAGTTTGTCCATTTTTATTGTGATAAAAAAATGAAGAATGAAGATATTAGACCTAAAGAAAACCCAAAAAACGCTTTACATTAAATAAAAAATAAAAAAAAGTTTGGAAAATCCAAAAGTGCACGCCTCATAACGCTCATTCATTTTTAAAGAAAAAATAAATTGTGTAATTGATTAAAAAAAAAAAAATTACAATTAAGTAATTTCTTACAGAGTATTTTTTTTTTTTAAAATATCAGCGCCCTTTTTTCTTGTCATATGCGAACGCAGTTTAAAAAAATCTAGCTTGATCAAGTGGCGCCATAGTTTTCACGTGACAAATAAGAAAAATTCGTTTGTCTTTGCACGATTGTATCGTAGTAAATTTTAATAAAAATTCAATTAAAAAAAAAAATACGTAAACTAGGCTACTGATATGAAATACGGACCCAATTCATCGTATTCTTAAACTAATAAAAAAGGTCCGGTCTTGAAATATCAATTTGTTCGGGAGTAATCGTTGGTACATCCAAAATGGGGTGACATCCGGACGTCCACGTAAAATTTTTTTTAAAACGTTTTTTTTATCAAAATAGCTACATGAAATGATTTTAGAAAATAAAAGATGGTTTAATTTAAGTGTTTTCTCGGTGTACATCTACTCATATTATTGTATAAATGTAATATGGTTGTGATAGAGACATTTAAAGATCACAAAATTGCTTGACTTTGACGAGTTGAGTATAAAGCAAAACCTCACGCGCTTCGCGCTATGAGGCGTGCAATATATTTAAAAGGCTACTTAAAACTTTAATAGTGTTGGTGATTTTAACAAAATTTTTCGATTAAAAATCGTTTATTAATTATAAAAATAATAAAATTAATTTTGTAAAATAGCTATCAAATTTTGCAGTCACAATTTGTTCAAATTTCAATGTGCAAATTTTTTCAATAAATTAATTTTAAAAAAAATTATCGACTATCAGTTAATACCAGTATCTAATCGTAAATTTTGATTTATTATCTTTAAATTTGTAATAGATACTTCCTTAATATGTATTTCTCTATGATAATTTCTTTTTAATATCAGACAAAATATACTTTCTCCCTTTTTATGATACAATAAAAAAAAAACCAAAACAAATATAGTTTTCTATCCAATTTTACTCCTAAAATTTGAATATAGAATAGAACAAATTAAATGATGACTTCAAATAAAAATTTTAGTTATTATAGTTTATAATAGACTATTGAAGAAATAATTATTTCAGTTTTTCGTTTAAAAATCAATATCTGTATAACCACGGAAAACTTCAAAAATCAATTATCACGGCAATAATCGTTACGTTCACACTGATAAATTAATAAATTATAATCTTTAGAACCAATATAAATTTTATTTTATATATTTTAATAGTAAATGAATAATATATCAATAAATAGACATGTTTTTATAAAAGGTGTCATATTAAAAATGTAAATTGATTTTCGATGATTTATGTAAATAATAAAACAGTAAAATTGGATTGTAAACTCCTAAAATGTAAAATATTAATTGTAATTTGAATTGATAGAGAAGTTTGATTGATTAATGAGAATAAGTAATGGTAATTAAACGAGTTTTTACTCTCATATTAAATACGATACGATAAATTATATTATATATATAATATATAACAGTAACTGTTATGTTATGTAGGAAATCATCGTTGTGAGATTGATTGATTAGTCATATACACATACTAACACGTGCGCGTGAATTAGAAACGAAATGAAAGGCTAAAGGGAGTCTGAGAACAAGTTAGGTCAAGTTCCAATGCACATATATATATATATATATATATATATATATATATATAATATATAATGTATGTATGTATTTGTAGAAGCTGTTGACGAGACTTGTGTGCTAATACAAGAGACTAAGACGAAAAAGGAAGAATGAAACATCTTTCATGTCCTGATGGCCTTGGAGAAGCCCACTAAAATACATAACTGTTGCTTAGACGGTTTCACTGATCCTCTAAAATACTAATTCGGCTGAATTTATTGTTTTCTTTTCTGTTCTCTACAACTCAAACCCGGACCCGGTGTCTACCACATGTCATATGTAAGCTTATTTTCACACATTGTCTTAATTTTGTTTTGTTTTTAGCTATAAAATAATCAAATATTCATAATTTACGGTATAAATTATAAAATTATTTTTAAATTACATATGCTTGAATTGTTTAGCACCAAAAAAAATTTTTTTAATTTAAATATGAATTATAATAATAATAATAATGACGATTATTATTATTAAGTGAAAGTGTTTAGATTTAATACTGACATCATCAGATATCTGACTATATTAAAATTTTTTTCTACAAATAAATTGGATCTAAAAATATTAAAAAAAAAACTGTACTTGTAATTTCTAAAATTCCTATCCATGAAACTATAAATATTTTTTTACAATCATTTAATTTAATAGCAATTTTTTTATGGATTGAAAAAAGTGCCGCCTGTTTGCCGATTTAGATTTTTAGATTAAACGATAAAGTTTGTCTCGCATTCTGTGTGATAAAAAAATTCAATATGTTTGATATTTTATGTTTTAAAAATAATAACTTCCTATGGTCTCCAATAAAATTTTTACGATAACTGATAACTACTCTGATATTTATGATCATTCTCGTAACCTTTTTTTCAAGTATACGCATATATACAGAGACTTTGGTAAATTGAAAGGAATTATTTTATATCAATAAATAATTTTTTGCAGACAATATTTACGAGAAATTCTACTTTTATATCACCCGAATTTATATATTGTTTACTTTTATTTATTTATTTAATTTCAATGCCAAGGCATTTATAAATTATCTCTGCAATATAGACTATAATTTAAAATTGGAAAGGTTTTTTGTCATCCCGACTTGATTAGGAACTGTAATTTGTTTTTTAATTCGAGTAGCCTTAGTTTGGCGTGAGGATTTAACACCTCATATATTTAAGCCTAGTTAATACAGTAGGGACATAAATGTTCGTTGCTGAAATATCTTTATTTTTAATCTGGTGAGTAGAAAAAAATAGATAATTTATTTTTAATAAATTTCTATAGGAAAAAAATGTTATAAAAAATTATAAAAGAATATTTTTAAAAAATTGCACTAATACCTTTTTAAGTTTTTTACATGTGAAATTTTTTTTTTTTAATTTTTCAATTGAAATTTTTTCAATAAAAAATTTCTAAAAATTTTGAAATGTCGGCTAACTTTATTTTCATAAGAAATTTAGTTAAAATTTCTGTCTAAAAATTTTTGATTTTTTTAATTAATTAAATTACAACTAAAAAAATATTTCTAAAAAATTGCACTTATAGTTTTTCAAGTTTTTTACATGTGAAATTTTTTTTTTAAGTGTCTAAATGGACGTGGAACCAGTTACCGGAGGAGATTGTGACAATTGCTGATTACAATGAATTTCGGTCAAAGTGCTACAAGTTTTTTGTGGATAAAGACGTTACATAATTATCATTGCATTATTGTTCAAATTACGAATTATTTATATTGATATTCATATTTAAATTTAAACTTATATTTTTCATCTCTTCAGTTCTATAATCTAGAGTCATTTAATTAATTACTTTAACGGACCTTGCTTCGAGACAACGCTATTTATTCTTACTATATTATTATCATTTCCATTACTGTTTATAACTTTTATTATTATTATTATTATTATTATTATTATTATTATTATTATGTATTAATATATATGTAAGGCCCTTAGGGAGCTAAGGCTTCAGGGTCTAAAAATTTTGAAAAATAAAATAAAAATAAATGGAAATTTTTCAATAGAAAATTTCTAAAAATTTTGAAACGTCGGTTAACTTCATTTTCATTAATTTCACTTAGTAATTTAATGATCAAAGTTTGAATAAAATTTAAACAAATGTTATCATTACTTGTTTAATTATAAAAACAAAAAAATTTTGACCTATACTAAAAACTAATTAGCATTACTTGAAACTATCAGCACATTTTAATTGAAAAACATAAAATATTCAGTAAGAAAATGAGCTAAACAGTAATTCTAATAGTCACGTTCTATTGTAGTTATCTACAATAGCTATAACTGTATAAATAATAATGAAAAAATAAACAGATGTATACATATTATTACTCAACTGTTTGTTTAGTAACAAATGATAATTTTCAGCGTAATACATACTTATTACACGAGACAAAAGTTTAACGCTGCATTAGAAAAGCAAAATACGAGTATAATAAATAAAAATATAAAGCATAAACTTGCAATGTAAAAAATTTCAGGTCACTATCTTTGACCTTTAAGGTTATGTATTGTGTTATGTTTATATTATATAATGAGTTAACTATCTAATATCTAACCATCGTATCCAATAAACCTGTTGGTATTGGTTGAGTCATCACGTGTTCATCAGAGTTACTGTTATCAGTGTGCACTTGAACATTTAGATCAATAGTTTTTAAATACTAAAAATATCAGCCGTCTCCTTATCAGCTTAGTTTTATGTCAATTGTCAAATTTCTTATCAATAGAAACAACATTTTTTCGTATGTACGACAAACTAATGAAAAAAAAAAAAAAATATAAAATGCATACCAAAATTTTTGAAAATTAAAACCTATAAAAATAGTAACTGATAATTGGTACAATTTTTTAAATTAAATAAATTGATAAGAAAAATCAATTATTTTTGGATATGTTTAAAATTGAGCTAAAATTTTCTATAAACTTTTTTTTTATATTTTCTTATAGTTCAAAAGAAATCAAATCGTTTAAAAACTCTAATACACGTGAGTAGAGCAAAGACAAAATCAATTTTTAACAATGTAAAAAAAAAAATTAATTAAAAATGATGTATTGAATTTATGAAATTAAAGTTAACAGTCACTTGACCATTTGTTTATTTTTTTTAACAAACAAATTTGTTCCAAAAAATTATTTTTAAAAAATTGCATTTTTTATTTTTTAAAATTTCTAGGTACATGTCAATTTTTTTTCCTAATTTTTTTTTGCAATAAATTATTTCTTAAAAAAATTTTTAAAATTATCAAAAATCTGCTAAATTAATTTTCATATTGAATTTTAAAAGTCTAAATCTTAATTACACTTAAAAGTTAATAAATGTTTGGTTAATTACTACTTTTGTCTAATTTTAAGATTATAAAAATTTTTCATATGCGTTTTTGGGAGTTGTTATTGTATAAAAAATTAATTTATTTAGTTAAAAGTCAAGAATTAAAAAGTTAATGAATATGACAATTTTTTATATCAGAAAATTAAAAATAAAACGTTTTAACCCGTGCAAATTAAAAGTTTTTTTCAAGCAATAATTTATCAATCAAAATTTTCCAAAAAATTGTCAATACTTCTAAATTTTAGTATTATATGTCTAATATGTGTTAATAATAAAAATTGTTTTTTTACTATAACACTGAAGTTTTTAACGTGATATTTTTTTCTAATTGTTTAATTGAAATTTTTTGGATAAAAAAATTTCTAAAAATTTTGAAATGTCAGCTAACTGCATTTTCATTTTTTTACTCCAAATAAATTAATTTAAAAAAACAAAATTATCAACGAATGTACACATTAAAAAATTGTTTTTCCGTAATAGTTAATTTGTTTGAAAAAAAAAATAATGATACTAAAGTTAGCCGACATTTTTAATTTTTTAATTATTTTTCATTTATTAAATAATAACTAAAAAATATTTTTATAAAATTGCACTGATAGTTTTTAAAGTTTTTTACAAGTGACATTTTTTTTTTAATAATTTTTTCAATAAAAAAAAATTCTAAAAATTTTTAACTGTCGGCTAACTTAATTTTCATAAAAAAATAAGCATTATCGAGATGTCTGGAATCTCCAGTCCAGGGGAATTTCCCTTCATCGTTTATCGGCATCACCAGATTTATTTAAAGTATTTTCTACCTGACCTGACTCAAAATCCATTGATCGCACCTTGAGCAAAATAAGAAAAAAAATAAATAAAGTAAAAATTGACATAACACATAACTGTTTTAGTTATCAGCATAATGCCTTTCTAATCAACGTGTATTTAAGATAACAAATGTAAATACGCTTTGCATACCATTACGCGTGACACTAAAAAGAAAAAAAAACGATTTTCATAAAAATATGAAATAAAAAACAGAGAAGAAATTAAAATGAACTTACCACAGTAGAAGTCCGATGAATAAAAATAATAATCAAATAATAAATAGGTAAATAGTTGGTGAATAAATACACTTGTAACTTTCACAGAATTCAGTTATGACAATTGACTATTGCTATTATTTGTAAAAATCAATGGAACTACACAACACCTTTGTCACTAAATTAAATCTAATACACTAACTTAAAACTTTAGTAATTAAATATATGTGTAAGTATATTTATGTTTATATATTGATAAATATATATGGGTTATTTAATCAATGTTGGTCTATAGCATTGATCACGAAGCACGAGAGTAAATATTAATAGTGATAATAACAACAAACGTAAACGTATAGAAAGACCTTCACAGTAAGAAGTCGCGTACGAGACTGATGCCGAAGGAAGCGGGAGTTTGCGGTGCTCGGGTTCGCTCGCTCGCTCTCGCTGGGTTACCGTACCGTTTAGTTTTAGTTCAGAAAGCGACCGCAGCGCCGCGTAGTATTCTTCTTTAGATTTAGATTTTCTGTTGTTTTTTCCAATTTTACTTTCGTTTTTCGGAAGATTTTCATTTAATTTACCAATGATTTTATTATCTTTTGATTGAATATAAGAGAAGAGTGTTGGAAGAGATCGATTTACTTTGGGTTCTCTGAATTTTATGTTTGTTATTACCGAAGTGTAATGTGATAGCTTGTCGAATAACAAACTATAGTGATACTTCGTATTCAGCTGATTGTTTTATTTAATTGTCGAGAGATTTATGAACTAAGATAAGTTAAAGGGAAAAATGGAAAATCTAATTATTTTTAATATAACTGGAAAAATTTGATGATAGGGTAAATGCACCAATTATTGACCGATTAAGGTTTTCTTTTTCTGTACTAAGCTATAAAAAATCTATTAACCTACTAAAACCAATTTATAATGAATTTTATTAAAGTTAAATACTTAATTAATAATAATTAATAACTATTTATAATAAAAATTAACAAAATTATATTAATTTTGTTATTTGAATGTTGAAATACTAAAATCACCAATTATTGACTGAATAAACCCAATAAATGACCGATTATAAGTAATTTTGTAAACTACATGTATGTAATTAAATATATGCATCTTTAACAAAACTAAACATACAATATAATTTTAAACTGTACCCGTGTAAAAATGATATGATATCATTATGAGGCTCATAATGAATATCATATTTTGGCACTAATATGAGATTCATATAAAAGCCATATTAATATATTTGAAACCTGTATTAAGTAAAATACTTATGGAAACGAATTTTTTTAACTAGATTATAAAATTTTTATTTTTCTTGTTGGAGAAAGCAAATTTCCAGTAATTTAAAATTATTATTAAATATAAAATTTGATCCACACGGATCGGTCTTATGGAGATTCGTGACAAATCCATAGTGTGACAAACGCATAATTTCATACTGAAGTCATAATAGTAACTGCGTAAACTTATGATGGAATCAGGCTGATATTTTTTTCAAATTCATCATAATATTGTTATGATATTGTTGCCTTCTATTCATAATTCAAGAAAAAAACTTTTTTGTAACTGTTGGAAATTCATTAGGACAGTATCTTCATGATGATATTAACATAATTTCATTATGAAATCATAATGATATTAAAATGAATTAATAATTAAATGATGGTCATATCTTTATAAAATCATAATGATATCATAATGATATTGTTAGTCTTTTTAAATAGTGATATAAAATTATTGAGTCATAACTATATACAGGAAATATTGCAAA
>CAJNRD030001123.1:4900562-4918624 GCA_905319865.3 Cotesia congregata | reverse complement strand
TGATTAATTTGAAATTTTTTTATTCTTCTCCTTCTTTTTTTTAATTAAAGCTTTTTTACTAGCTTGTAGCTCTTTTTTAGATTTCCTTAATTGCTTAGCAATTTTTTCTTCTAATAATTCGTTCTTTGATATAACCGTTCACTAAAAAAATTAGAACAAAATAAAATTTAATAATCAAAAAAGATTTTAAGTATTATTTTAATTGTAAATATACATTTTATATTGATTATATTTATATTTACAAAATATTTAATGACTAAAGTACTTTAGTATTATAAATATAGGGTCATTAATTGGATTGTGATAAAATCAGAGGGTCTAATAAATGACCGAATGAATTTTTTTACTGGGCAAAAGGGCTTCTGACGGATCCAATAGTTGACCGGTCTTAAAATAATATTAAAACTTATAATTTAACTTTATTTTTTCAAAAAAGTTGGAATCTGATCTTTAATTAACATAATAAAACTAAAATATTTTATATTATGCCGATAAATATCACTAAATTAATGATGAAATGCACTCACTCTCCAATTGTACGCTAGTTATTTTTGACCGCTTTATGGCTGGTTGCGTTGTAAACAAACTCAGAATATTTTTTTAAAGCTATAATCACTGCGCAATTAATTGCGTAATTTTTTATTATGATGATTAAATGCCATATTTTTTTATTTTAATCCTTTAAGAAAAAAAAACCCTTGTAAAATATTAATTAATTAACTTTTTTATACATCGGTCAATTAATTGGTGACCGGTCAACAACTGGTGCATTTACCCTACTGAAATTGAGAGACATCTGATAATTTTTAGAAATTTTTTTAATTAATAAGTTATAGCAAGAAAAGCTTATTTAAAAAATTTCATCTTTATAAACTCTGAAAAATTATAAATGCAATTTTCTAGATCTAGTTTATTATTATTGAAAAAATCAAGAAATTGTAAAGTGTCTATGATGATAATTAAGTTAGCCGACATCTCAAAAATTTTTATAATTTGTTTTAATGAAAAATTATTTTAAAGAAAATTAAAAGAAAAAATTTCACATACAGAAATTTTGGAAAATTACACATGCAATTTTTTAAAAATATTATTTTAGTCTTAATTTAATTAATAAAAAAAAATTAAAAATTGTTAAATGTCGGCTAACTTTAATATCATGTGTCTATGATACTAAAGTTAGCCAATGTTTTTAATTATTTGATTTTTTTTTAATAATTAAATTAAAACAAAAAAATATTTTTAAAAAATTTCACTTACAGTTTTTGAAGTTTTTTACAAGTGACATTTTTTTTAAAATAATTTTTTCAATAAAAAAAAAAAATCTAAAAATTTTTAAATGTCGGCTAATTTAATTTTCATAACACTTGTCATATTTAAAAAATAAATGTGACAAGAAAATATTATTTAAATAATGGATTTAAAATTTTTAAATGTGAAACTTTTTTTGTCAAATGATTCTTTAAATTTGTCTGATGGATATTAACTTCAGTATTATGATTTTAAGAACTTGTCTTGTATAAATTAATTATAATTATAATTATAAAAAAATATCTTTAAAAATTATAATTTGACATTTGAGCATTTTTAAGGTTTATTTAATAAATAAATTAGTACGAATAAAATATTTTTAAGAATATGGTATCATAATTTTAAAAATTTTTACAGGTGGTTTTTTTTTCATAACAATTTATTTGTTAAGAAATTTCAAAAATTTTCAGATATTTATTCATTTCAGTATTATAAAAATTGCACCTGTAAAAATAATAAAAAAAAATATAAACGTATTTGTTTAAAAAACCAAAAAGTGATCAGATATCTCCTTATTTTATTATAATATTTCGTATTTAAAAATGCATATGCATTTTCATCTTTCGCAGTTGGTCAGTTTAATTATGTAATAATAGAATTGTCTTTTTTTATATTCAATGTCTAGGTTTTCATTAATTTAACTTAATTATTCCATCAAAAATAGGCTCTTAACAAAACCACTTTAAATGTATATTTGTTTCAAGAATATTTAACTCTTTCCACTTAATTAAATCTACGATATTAAATAAATCTTTTTACACCTAATTATTTTAATTTTTTTTTATTTACGTTGAATTTGGTCTTAAAATGCTTAATTCAATTTTATAAATATTATCAAAGTTTTTAAAATCAACTAAAAAATCAATACTTAGCAACTAATGATCAAAAATTCAAATAATTGAGTTAATAACTAATTATATTAAATAATTAGTTCTACTAATAATAGACTCTTTATAACAAGTACAACAATTATTATAATTTATCATTGTCATGATAAACTTTTTTAAAAATGAACTTTTCATAATCAAGATATAATTTTTTCAGGTCTACTCCTCTAATTAATTATAAAATTGATGGATAAAGTAATTAAAAATTCAATTCTCGTGAGGATAAATAATCGTGAATATTTGATTCTGTCCTTCATGAATTCAAAGTATCGTTTATCGTGGGCTGTATTAATTTATGTCGCATGACAATGAAACACTATGGTGTGCTAGTTATGATAAGAAATCACGGTCAGACTTTTATTTAGCGTAGAGAGACTAAAAAGAGGAAAATAAGTGTATACATTGTGATACCACGAATACACAAGATTAAAATTAAGTGGAGAAATAAGCGAACTGGGTAGTGTAAGTTAAGAGACAGTAAATAAGACAGTTATCTTAAGGAATTTATTAAAAGCTATAAAGTGATTGTATAGTATAAATTAAAAATTATTGATATACAAATATATATTCTACAGTATATGATTCATTCATTTCAGGCCTGGGGTTCAATCACTTGTGGGGAGTCCGGGTATATATTTAAGTTGGGAGTGAAAGATTATAGGAATGCACTGTTATGCATCCTGAAAAACTTTCAGCTTTTTTCAATGATGATTGAAAGAAAGTCAAGGATTGTTTTTTACCATAATAATCTTTTATTATATTACAACATTTGGATGTAACATCTTCATAGATTATAGAGTAAAAAAAAATAACTCACTCTCTACAATTTTATATATTATTTGTATGTATTAAGAAATTCAGTCTTTAATTATATAAAATGATACATTTTTTGTGGTTTTGGTTATGATTACAATGTATAAAGCCTAAATATGTTTTAGCTGCTTCAATTTTCGTTTCATTTCACGTAAAAAAAGTTTAAAGATAGTCACTAGTTTAAATTTCTGAATTTGATCTATTTTGCGATTAAATCGAAATCTTTAATTTTTATTGCTGACATAAAAAATCTGGAAAATATAAATTTAAAAATTTAGACTTGTAAGATTTAAAATTGTTGTGCTGAAGTCAAACATTTAAGAAAAAAGATTTCAATTTTCAAATATGCAACCTTTGGAACGCGTCTTTAAGTGAATACAAAATTATTACAAAAAAAAATTTTATAAAAACGTTCAATATTATTTCCGGGTCGGGATATTCTCATGACTGAAAAATCTCAAAATAAATCCTTCGAGCCAGATGTCGAAAAAAATTACATGTCTATCGACTGCGTTCGAAAATAGTCAAGTTTCAAATTATTTCCTTCCGGAACTATAAATGAAGATCTTAAAATAGACGTCAGAAATTATGAAATAGGTGACCAAGTTCAAAGAACTGTTTGGCTCTATTGAATTTCTCTTCAAAGTTTGGAATTATCTCAAATTCAGAAGCTTTTTAATTAGACTATCATCTCACTTCTTTTTACACGGATTTATTTCATTGACACAAATATAATCTTAATCTTTATTATATTTATAATTACTTCAATTTTTTACTTTCAAAACTTTAATTTATAATAAATAATTTCAGAATTATTTTCGCTATTTTGAGCAAAAAATTTTAATACTCAATAAATCGAAATAGCTTAAAAATTTACAGTTTAGTAACTGTCTTTTAAATTCAAAGTAATATTAATTAAAAGTTTGAAATAATCATTCCTCTCTAATTGTAATAATAATTCGATTCTAAAAATTTTTTTTATTACTATTTTAAAAGAAACTTTTAACAATCTATTAAAGTTTGATCTTTAATTAATTTTATTCTTGAAAAATTCTTTTTAACGCATTAAATATTTCAAGATTAAATACTATATTTGTATCAACAATCACAAAAATGATACCGAAAAAATGTAATCAGCTTTTACCTGACGATTTTTTCCAGAACAAAAATCAATAACTATAAATTGTTAGTTAATTTACAATGTATATTACCAGCACCGAATTAAAAAGTGAAATTTCAGGAAATTTTATCATATTAGTTTTTATCAGCTATTAATACAAATTATAGCATATATAATATAAATCTCACAAACATGAGCATAGCATGATTTTACAAAGTATACATTCAGCTTCTTTCTTGCTATCGCTGCCAGTGATAATTTGTTAAACATTCAAATAATAAACAAATATTACGAAATTTTTCGCAAGTCACGTGAGCGGTCAATAACACGAGCAGTTTTTTTTTTTTTTTTTTTTTTTCATGATTAAGAGAATCTTTATCTAACGATAAATTTTTATACGAATCATTCGTGAGAATTTGAACCGTGGCCTGATTAGTTACGGCGAGATAGACAACGATTTTAAAGAGTTAAGCTCAATTCGGACTTCGGACAAGGTTTTAATAATGGATGATACTCCCGAGTGAATTCATCGATTTGTTGGTTCATCCTCCCGGAAACTTAGATCGTTCGACGGGAAATAAATCAAGCATGACTCTACGATGACTTACAGCTAAATTTCAAATATTCTATCCAATCTCTAGGGTCGCGTTCACATAATTTAATAATAAAAATAATAATAATTGAATTTTAAAATTATCTCGATTAAAATATCAGTAAGTTTTATCAGTGAAAGATAAAAGATGATTATTAACAAGATGATAAATATTTACCGAGAAAATGAATTAATGTAAAGTTAACTAAATAAAGATTATTATTTAATGAAATCGTTCCATTTTCTTAATCAGGGGCAAGTACATATTTGCTGAGGGGATTACAGTAGGATAAATAAAAATACCAGTTAAATTTTAAGACAAATACGAAGCTGAGTACAGACAAATAAATGAAATGAAATTTAATAAAATAAGAAACGCAACAACGGTTAAGTTTTAATTGTCGCAGTGAACGGTAAGGTTTAATTTTATTAGTGGACACGGTAAGATGTGTCCTTAACTGTAAAAGTCTGTGAAGTACCGGCAGTAGAGAGCAAGAAATGAAGCTCGTAATCGCATCAGCATTGGTTATAGTTATATTCTCATTCCATTCCATTCCATTCTGTTCTTTTTGAATCCTTCCTCAAGTTGAAGACTAAGAAGGAACGAGCAAATCGAGCAACCTCAAGTTCATTCGGGTGTATAACAACCTCGGATACTTAAACTGCTTTTTTACTTAAAACTCGAAAAACTTTTATTTGCTGTCTTCTGTTTGTTTACAATACCAAAAGATTCTGCTTCTTCTACTTTTGTTTGTTTATTTTATTATTTGTTGTGGGTATGATGTCATGTCATTATTTCATTGTCTCGTCAAATCGATAAAGAGTTTGTTGATCCGCTCTAACTTGTTGATAAGATACTGCTATTTTTCTGATTTTCGTTGTTTAATTACGATTACTCGCCAATTAAATTTTTTTTAAAGGATGATACTATTTCTTGAAAAATTTTCCGAAAGATTTTTATCTCGCTTCATGTTTATACACAGAAAAAAAAATATTCTTGAATCAAGTATATAATTTTGAAGAACTTAATATTCTTGATTTGAGTAGAAAAATTCTTGATTTAAGTAAATTTTACTTGATTCAAGACAATTATCTTCAAAATTATATTCTTGGTTCAAGAATTTTTCTCTTCACAGAAAAAAGTAAACTGTATTATTCACTCGGATTCTGGTTAATTTTTATAGTTTCAAACAGTAAAGCGGACATCGGGGTGGCAAAAATATAAATATTACAGAACTTAATGTAGAAAGTATAAAAGCCACAATTTATAATTTAATATCCAAAATAAGTCATTATTAGCTGTCACAATAGTAAATAACGACTCTTTCATCTTAAAAAATTACAGTTTCAAACAGTAAAAATTGCCATTTCAATATATAGTCCATATTATGAGGAGAAGGGGAACTCAGATGAAAGAGAAGGGGGTCTCACTCTGGGAGAATTTAACATTTGAAACAGTAAAAATTATACTTTTAAAATACACATTTTACCAGTCCAAGCAAGTCAATAATTACAGTTTAATTTTTAGCGTTGCGTTTAAAATTTACCATTTTACTTTGTAAATATTGACGTTGCTTGTATTAGAAATTTACTAACTTTATTTTATACTTTTTACATATCATAACATCATTTTTTAGCTACCAAATGATAAATATCAAAGTCTGAATTCTTAATTATTATACTTAAACATTTTAGACATTTACATAGCGAATATTACTGTTTGAAATAGTTATTTTCTTCCATGTAAAGAGTAAATTGTAACGTTTAAATGGTAAATATTATAAAGTGAATAGTAAAATCACGATTTTACTGTTTGAAATGGTAATTTTTAGCAGTTGATCATTACTTATTATAAATCGACTATTATTTATTACAGTTTACTTTTTTCCGTGTTGAATCAAGTTAATTTTTTTTTTTTCAGTGTAGTAGCCATTCATTAATAAATTAATTTATTTTTTAATTAAAAAATAACTAATTATTGACAATAATTGTTTTGATGTTCGAAAAGTTTCTTAATTTAAGAGTAACAGATCTGAAATTACGTAACTAGTTTAAAGTTTTGACAGATCCTTAAAAAAAAACGTCTTTTAAAAATGCGCCGTATATTCTTCAGCCCGTAACGTCACTTTAAGCCTGATAAAATATTTATTTTTGCAGATACATATCGGAAATAACAATTTTTTAAATGCGTAATATTTATACGGGAGTTTGCAATCAACTTCCGAAATATTTTATAATTGTTTTAAATAAAATAACTTTGAAAATATTTAAAATGGGAAGTTAGAAAAATCTAAACTTAATTTTTTGAAAGCTGTTTAATGTATGCTCTTGTATTTAGTGAAGGATAATAGTATGATAGTTTAGTAAATTAAAATAAAATAGTTAACTATGACATGTTTATGTCAGTGAAAGTATAACCTTCCTATTTATAAATCTTTCTGTACAAGTAAAGTATAATAAGCATGAGTTGCAATGTTAAATGAGTTTAAAAATGAAGCTCAAACAAAACGATCAACGTTATTTATTGGCTATTAAAAAATAATTGGTTATTGTATTTTATTTATCGCCATTAATAATTATAATAATTATGTGCTGTGATTTTCGGTCATATTTTTAATTTTATTATTGTAAATTAAGAATATATTTAACTACGCAAAATTCAAGGAATTTTTTAAGTAATTAATTTGATTGTTAAAAAAATTGTAATATTTATGGAGAAAAAGTAAACATATAAAAAAGACAAAAATTTGGATATAAAGGGTTAATAAATTAAAGCTGGTTTATGGGCAATTATTTTTATGGCAATTGTCGTTAAAGGTTAAAAAATGTAGTAAGATATTTTAAGTAACTGTTATCGACGTCAGTATTTTATTTTGAGTTTAGTGAGGCTTGAAAAATGTTAACAATTATTTAGTAACTTCCTTCTTAACTTACAGTAAATTTTATCTTTCAAGACATACGATTATAATCAGGTATTACGTTTCAATGCAGACTGTAATAATATAAAGAAGATCCCAACGGAAATTTCAACTAGTGCATGCATTTATAGCAATCATGAATTTGCTTTTTTTAAATTATGTAATAATTGATTTTCTTACATAGTTTTATTCGATAGCATTTGAAGAACATGAATATACAAGTAAATTCATTCATTCATTTCATAATTAAATAAAAGTAAAATTGGTGAAGAAAAGAAACGACATTTGATTGGCTAAGCCAGTGCATCGTTTTCGTTGCTTAAGCAATCGCTGATATTCAAAGTTTCAATGCAGAAAAACGAAAAATAATTTATAATTAATAATTTTTTCAAGGGAGTTTTTAATAACTAATAAAAAAAGACAATAAAAGATATTTATAGTTGAATGTTAAAAATAATTTATAAATAATAAACAATTATTTTCTTTAAATTAAATTTCAACATGCTTCAATTATTGATTAATTATTTTTGAATCAAGTTCTAAGTTCTTAATATATACTCAATTTTATTCTTTTAATTGTTATTAAAGAATTTATTTTTGATAAAATGTATGAATCTTAAATGTTGAAATTTTTATTAAAAATAAATAAAAAAGAAAAAAAAGCATTTTAAAGCTTTTTCTTAAATGAAATTATATATCGCGTTCCTAAATTCAAAAAGAACAAAAAAATTTTTTTTGTAATTGTCAACCAATTAGTAAACTTATCTCTAAAGTCTGAAAACTATAAAAAGTATTATTAAGAAAGAATAATTTCTTTCAAACTAAAATTTTTAATTTAAAAAAGTTTTTCAAAAAAATTTTTTTTTTCTATAAATATTCTCTCGGTAATCAAACAAGCTATGTGATGTCATTTAATTTTTTGATGTTAAGAACACGATTTATAAAAACGCATGCTTTTGAGAAAAAATTTTAAATTTTATACAAACAATACCCGTGTAAAAAAAATCGTCTTAAAATTGTCGTTCGTTTAAGATCTTAAACGTGACACAAACTAAGACTATTTTAAGACTCTTTTAAGATGCCAAAAAAAAAAAAATTCCGAGATTTTTTAACAATTATTTTGATTTTCTTAAGACTACTTTAAGATTTTTTCAAGACGATTTTAAGATTTTTCTAAGACTATTTTAAGATTTAAGTTTTAAAATAATTTTTATATAGTCTTGAAAAATCTTAAAATAGTCTTAAAGAAATCTGAAAAAAAAATATTAAAAAATTTTTAGGCTATTTTCAGATAACATCACAGTGGCAGCTCCGGAAAATTATTATGGAGCGTCTTTAAATTGTCTCAAAATTATCTTAAATTAGTCTTAAAAAAACCTTAACAAAAAATTTAAACTATTTTAAGATGGGCTAACAGCGACAGAGCCCCGGAACATTAAAACGGAACGTCTTAAAAAAGTCTTAAAATTGTCAGATAATAATTTTTTAACAATTTTAAATTCAATTTAAAAACATCTTACTCAAAAATATTGCGGTTAGAAAGTCGTAAAATCATCTAAAAATTAATTTTCACAACAAATTCGAGAACAAAATTTTCAAAAATCTGCTCTCGGAATTTTTCTTTTGGCGTCTTAAAAGAGTCTTAAAATAGTCTTAGTTTGTGTCACGTTTAAGATCTTAAACGAACGACAATTTTAAGACGATTTTTTTTTACACGGGTAATCTTTCGTTATTTAAAAATAAAGATTGCACATTTTTAACACAAGCAAACTCTTTCTAGTCAAAACATCGATTACAAAAATTAGAATAAGGTTTTTTTTTATTCAATTAAATAAAATAATTTATCTTTCTGATAAATGGTTAGTATAAGATTCAAAAATATAAAAAATAGTTAAAGACATGCAAAATAAAAAAATTTTTAAGATAAACGCCTTCTATTTTTTTTTTTTATTTTATTAGATAAAACGTGCGCAGATAAAAAAATTGACTTGATAGAAGAGAAAAAATCTTTGACCACAAGAATTATTTTCAAGAGTTTGATCATTTTAAATAAAATAGAAATTAAGAAATTTTCACTAAATTCAAGAAAATCAAACTCTTTAAAATGATCTTCTTTTGGTTCAAGATTTGTTCTCTTGAATCAAGTTTTTTTTTTCATCACTTTATTTCGATACGGAGAATTGAAAAAAGTGTTGTAAATAACTTTTACAGAAAATCTCAGTAATCAAATCGTGCTACGATGTACTCGTTCCATCTCAGCGTTTTTTAGAAATTTAAATGAACATTACAATGTATAAACATGATTATAGATTGGTATATCCTACATCACATCAAATGTGAAATTACTCCGAAAAATAATTTCTCATTAATACGTAAAGAATTTCATACCATTTCTCAGAATCATCACTCATAATGCTTTTAAAATTTTCAAAAACACTCTGATATGCGCTTGCTTACAACCACACGACTCAAAACAAAATTTCACTTTCATTAAAAGTTTTACATTTCATTTTACAAAATTTTTTCGCTTTCCAAACAACGAAATAAAAAAAATCAGAGTAAATTATAAAAAAATTAATGCTATGAAATATTTAATACTATAACAAAATGATTATTAATATAATAAAATAATTAATAGTATAAAGGTGCAATTTCATGCTGACGCTTGACGCTGGCGTCACATGTATAAGGGATACAATTTCGTCAGAGCGTCAAACCCGAGCGTCAAAACTGTGTATCCCTTATACATGTGACGCCAGGGTCAAGCGTCAGCATGAAATTGCACTTTAAAGCTTTACTAGGAAACTTAAGAAGCTGAGAAAATCTTTTCTAGTTACTGTAGTATCTACTTTTCATCTAAAAAGTTGATGCTTAAAGATATTTAATCAATGATGTTCCACTATTAATTGAGTACGTCTATTGAATTTTTGAACTTTCTGCTATGAAAAATAATGATTTTCAGAAATTAGGAAGTTATTGGTTCGGCTCGAACAATTTTTCAAGTTCTTATCAGATTTGCACGTTTTTAAGTCCTAAGAAACTATTCTGAATATTTTTACAAAGAGGTCCTGATGTCTATGTGTATGTAAGTGTATGTAGACTTCTCATAACTATTAAACAGCTCATCCGATTTGAACAAAATTGGTGTCGCTTGGTGGGATTCAGTGAAACTTAGACTTCCTCGTAAATTTGAACCAATTTGGTGTAATAGATTTTGAGAAATTTGAGAAGAAAATTGTTATGATCATGTTTTTTCAAAATAACTTTTGAGCTGCTTCATCGATCAACTCCATAATCTAATTAGCTCTTAAACTAAAAAAATTACGTCGAATGCCGCTTAAAAATAAAAATCGATTCATAGTTCATAAGATATCGTCGACAAAAAATTTTGAAAAAAACGTATTATTAACACATAACTTCAAAATTTTTCAACCAATTGATTATGTACTTCCTACAATACTTTTAGAACGTAAAAACCTGCGTTGTGACAAGCTCTGTTTTATCCCATGTGTATAGCAAAATTTTTTAAAAGTTGTGTCATGAGGACCAATACAATAGTTTGATTTCTATGAAATCTTTTAAAAACAGGTTTGAATGCTGCAAAATGCATCGAAATCATATAATTTGTTACAGAGATATCAAAGTTTAAAGAATTCGAAACGATGGTTTATCCACACAACTACTAAATTTTTAAGCTCGATAAGCTCAAAATTTGTAATAGATTAATTTTTGAGCTCGAAGAACTCAAAACCTTGTAATTAGAAATTTTATAAGAGTTTTGAGCTTGTCCATAGCGAGAAATTCCAGGAATGGCCTACAAGATCAATCTTAAAAACTGTTTAAACGTCAAAATTTTTGGTGCGAATACTTTTGATATAAAATAATGTATCTTCTAACAACATTAAAGTATATATTGTTAAAATAACTTATATTTGTATTAATTTTTAATTAAAATATCTTATCAAGATTAATGTTTTAACTAATGAAATATTTAAGTTGATTTAACATTAACACAAATGTAAAAATAATCCTCAGCTTCTTGTCTCCTCAAATAAGTAATACTAATGCTTCAAAAAAAAAAATGAAAAACCAAAGAATCTAATAAAATCTATAAAGTTATAACAAATAAATTATAATCGTTGCATGCATAAAAAATTTTAAATAAAATTATAAAGATAAAATCTATAAAAGCCCTCGAGTATAAATCTTGTTTTACAATAATTTGATAATATGAATTGCGCTAACTTTTTACAATTTTTACAATTCTTATTAACTATTATTTGGTATATACAAGTTTGAAAAAACACACAAAAATTTTTTTTCAATCAAAACCAAATGACATTCCTTAAATACACAGGAATCCGCGATTCAGGATTTCAGGAACGTGGTTAAACAATAATGATATGTATTTAATCCGTGAAAAATAAATGATTGATATAAATAAACATGGAAAAAAAAAACTTTAAATCGAAGTCGGTTGTATTTTAATAAAATGTTCTCAATACAATAGTAATATACATTGCTATACTCAATTACATTATATGCAGGCTTTTTCTCGATAGTACTTAATTATTTATTACGTAAAATATATGTAATAATAATTGATAATTGAAAATGAAAAGACATCTAGTTAGGTAAAAAACTAAATAAAAAAAAATAATTAATCTCGAGATCGTAACCACGTGTCCATGTGTGGCCCATGATCGCGAATACCCCAAAATTCTCACACTTTATTGGTTCCTCTCTCGTAACTCATTACTCATTATTTTACTTCTTAATATCTTTTAGTTCTCTTACACGCATATAGTCATATAGAATTTATTTTTTTATTATTATTAATTTGCACTCTATAAAGATTCATAATAGATGCAAACACCACCATTTTTTTTATACCATAACTGAATACGCACTTTTAAGTCTAAGTATCTATCAATAATTACCTCACACAGTCATAATTATTTTTATTATTATTTATAATATTATCGTTATTATTAGTATTATTATTATTATTATTATTATTATTATTATTGTTTTTTGTTATTATTTTATAGCAAATATTTACAAATTTAAATAAGATTGTGAATTAATTCTCGAAAAATAGTTTTATATTTCGATTAATATTCAACAATTTATTTATTATTTTTATTCTCTTTTATTTATTTGCAACTACTTATTTTCTTTTTAGTTTTTAAATTGTATTGTTTTATTATTTGTTTCAACCACACTCGCCTATTATTAATTTTATTCACTATTACAAAAAAATTTAATTTAAGAACAAAAAAAAAATTTTATTAAGAAGAGAACAATTCAACTTATTTATAATTGTGAAATGATTTTTTTCCTTAATTTACTGTTTGAGAAGAAACTTGAAATTATTGAATGCTGGCTTTGGTATCACAATTTTTTTTTTAATAATTTAGAATTCAGTAATTTTTTTTTCTCAAAATTTTAATCATTGAGAATTTAATTATTTAAATTTTAACTTAATTGTTTTAATTAAAAAAAAAAATTTTAATTTTAACGTGAAAGGTGAAGATAATTATTTTGTTTATTAATTGCATTCATTAGTTTTGCTTAAAAGGTTGAACTATTGAAATATTTGGGATTTTATTTTATATTTTTAATTAATGAAACAATTGATTACTTTCAATGACAAGAAACATAAATTATTTTTAATATTATAATTTTCATTAATAAATATACAAACTTATGTATCCGAGTGTCTACTTGAAAATTTTTTGCATTATACTCATTAAAAAAAATTTAGAAACTTTGTATCAAAGCACTTCTATATTTACACAATTAAATAGATAATCAAAAAACAATAAATATCGAATATTCATGTAATTCATTGAATTGTCCTCATTAAAAAATCCTCAAATAAAAAAAAAATGTCACCAGAAATAAATAATAAAGGTACATAATGAAAATAAGAAATCGTTAATAATATTTTTATACTATGTAATGAATATGAAAAAAGACAAGATTAAAAAAAAATGTAACAAATACTTTTGGTTTTACACACTTGCACTTGTATTATTATTATTATTTAAATAAAATTTAAGATTTTATTCAAAATACAATTTTTTTTTAAATTTCACTTTTGCGTCAAAACACTTAAGTTTGTTTTATTTTTTTTCTCTATGTCCTGAAAAAATATGAATACTCGCAACTCTAATCAGTTATTATTTTATCCAGAAAGTTTAATTTTATTTCACTTTGTTATATAATTAGTTGAATATTTACAATTGTTTAAAAATTATCTAGCAAAATTTTTCTTTTAAAATTACTTTCCACAATAGTTCATTTTTATCTCTACAAAAAATATTAATTACAGACATTCATCCGCACTCAGGATATTGATATTTTATTATTATTATTATTTTTACGAGATAAGAGTACTATATGTTAATTCGGCGGTGATGGCCACTTTTTAAATATTAATTTGGATAACTTAGCGTTTGAGCTTAATCATCACTACAATTACACAATTACTTTTAAATAAATCGTCGGCGGTAAACAAATATCCTTACTTCAATATTTTATTTATGTTCGTGTATCATACAGTTAACGATTTTATTTAATTATACGAAAACTATAATTAATTATTAAATTAAAATAATTGGCATTAAAAAGAAATTATTTACTATCTTTTTTTTATACTTTTATTAAGGAATTAAGAGAAAGAGTCGTCGTTTATTTATCGGAATTTCTATTAATTGAATAAAATTAATTTTTCACTAATATCAAAGATGTTATTAATCACTATGTTACTTAATTCTTTTTTTTTTATTTTTAAGAACACATTTTATTAAGAAATAAAATAAAATTCAGTCTAACTTAATTAATCTAAACATTTTCTTACGGTAATTAAAGATGAATTTTATTCGGTTTAATTTTCAATTTTTATTCAGCCTTTAAAATAAATTTGCGGTCCTGAAGTTAAAAAGGTGTAAAGCTTTTAAATTTATTATTTAATTAATAAATTTAAAACGTAATAAATGTATTACATTAAAATAAAAAAAAATGTCTCTTATATTTTTTTTGTTGTAATTTTTTAAACATATACAAGAAAGACAAAATTTTTTCAATCATTTACATTTGAAAATAAATTTTGAAAATGTAAAAAAAAATAATTATTTCACAACACAATTTTTTAATATGTTTTACTTAATATTTTTTTTATATTTGTATTTAATATTTAGTATTTCTACACCATCATTTAGTTTCAAATATCTTAAATAAAAAAAAATTGATAGACTTTTAACTTTAGGAACGTAAATTAATTAAAAATTCAAACTGTTTATTTTTGGACTTGAAAATTTATAACTTCATCTGATGATCACATCGTTTGATCGAACATTTATTAAACTTTTAATAATAATTTTGTTAATTATGGAGATCAAGCATGATCACACCACTGATAACAACCGTCATAAATGATCAAATGTTTTACTTGAATAATTTTTATTTTTAGGCTCACGAAATGTTTTTTTCTTAAAATTGGTCCCATTTTAAAACTGCATTGCACAAATACTCATTTTATGCCGGCTAATTATTATCACTATTATAAAAATTTATTTTTGTCATTAATTTTAATTTTATTTATATTAATATTATCTATCACGTTTATCAGTTGGTGATCAAGCCACTTAACACAATTTTAAAAATCATCTAAAATGAACTTTCCGACAATTAACAATAAAATCGAACCCTTTCTCAGTATAAGTATTAAAAAAAAAAGAAAAGGGCACGCATTTTCTAAAAAATTTGGTTAATAATAAATCACGATTAAAATTTTAAGTAGAAAAAAACCCTCACGCAAAAAAATTTCTAAAATCGGCAGTGTCAATCTCTATAATAAAGTATTGCCATTGGTAGTTAGTTAAGAAACTTAAAATAATTTACAAAAAAAAAAAATTTTTTTTTGTTGTATGAATCATTAAAAATTTTGATATAAAATGATTTGATCGAATGCAGGCTCTAAAATGAGTTTAAGGAATAAATAATTTTGATGGTGTATTTTTAAAATTGACATGACTAAATTGCCAATTAATAAAATAGCAGTAGATGTTATAATTAATTTTTATATTGTTTGAATGTATTACTTGATTTTTAATTTCATATAATCTATATCAATATACAGTTATTCTAATAAAACAAAATTTTAATTTTTAAGACGATGAGATCATTAAAAAAGTGTTGAAACTTCAACATTATAAATCATTTATAATAAATTTTTTAAACTTTAAAATAAGTAAAATTATAAAAGTTGCTATGATATTATTTTTGTAATTTTTTTTAATAGTAAAAAATTATTATAACTTTACTTTTATTTAACCAAAAAAAATGTATAACAATTAACAACAATAGTAAAAATGATCTCACCATCTTTTCTTAAAAAAAAATAGACAGAAAATAATGATATAATAAGCAACCAGTGCAACGAAAAATCATATTATAAAATGAAATTAACTAGGCAGCATAAATTTGGCAGTGTCGTTAATTAGACAAAATTATTAAAATAATAATTAATAATTGATAATCAATAATAAGTATTACCCTAAAATTAAATACATTTCGGCGTCAGGGTTTAGTATTGTGCGTCGCAGCCCTTTTGTTTTAAAAATTTAACTCTAATTATTTTTTTAACGTATGGAAGAAAAATAATAAAAATAAAAAAAAAGTAAAAAAGACCAAGACTCTACAAGAGTCGAAAGATACGTCGGTTACATGCGTAAGAAGCATTATTTAGCTGCACACATGCCTTTGTACGATAATTTACCTAATTATTTACAAAAAAAAAAAAAAAAAAAAAATACTAATAAAATTATTTAAAAAAAAGATCTAATCTAAAATTAAATAAAGAAATTACCACGAGGCTGCTGCATTTTAACCGCGAGCTTAAAAACTACTAATCGAGCATTTATCGCAGATTAATAAAGTATCTTGTCGGGCCCGATAAACGCGGACGCATTTTAATCATAAAACGTTTATATTTACTTTAAATTAAAGTAGCATAAGAAATTATAATCCTTATAATAAACATTATTATAATTAATTAATCACTCTATACTTATAAATTACACGTATTGGCAGTGTACCTTAGCTGGTGTGTACATGTCTGTGTTGATCCTTCTTCATCATATATATATCGTCTAATTACAATACAACGTCGACATAAACGCTTTTTTCTTTTTATTTATTATTACTTTAATTAAATAAACCATAATCTTCACTCTCATGCATACATTTCTTCATTTTTTTTTGTATTTTTTTTTATTTTTTATACTTAGTCCTTACTCTTATACTTATTCTTATTACTCACTCTATATCTTTTCGTAAATTCTTAATCTTAGCTCCGACTCACAATTTACAAGTAACTCTTACAAGTAACCGAACTACATATGTGTACATTGTCGTAATAACTATCCTCACTGTCCAAGAACGTACGCAACCTCACTAAATTTACAATAAAATAATATTGTTTATTAAATTCATCGATTAATTTTAATTAATTACTACTACTAACATATATTCATATATAATAAGAAGGCTACGTTCTTGGAATAAATGATAATTTACCAATTTATAAACCCAATCAATCATTTTCTTCTTTTTTACAATTTTTATTTTATTAAACATTCGTATTAAATTCATGCCTTGTCCTTTTTTAACCCCAGCTTGAGGCGTGGAAAAATTTAAACACAGCCTTCGTATATTTCTAACCCCTTTTAAGGGGTATCAGCTCATTTTATATTTTTTTTCAGTATTCGTACAGCATAACGGGCAGTTTATTTAAGAAAAACTCAATCATTTAAAATTAAAAAAAAAAAAAAAAAACAATATACCTTTTAAAAATTCAATCGTTATTGAGCAAATTATGTAATCGGTAACTATGTTTATCACAAGTTTCAAATTAGGCAGTGAAAATTGAACTAAAATTTCATATTAATTTACTTATAGTTATAAATAATAATTAAAAAAAAAATTAAACAATTTAAATGTCAATAAAAATCACATCTGCTGTGCTATGCTGTACAAGATTTTTAATAAACATTAAATAAATATCAGAGAACACTAATGGAGTAAAAATCAATAATTGATAAATAACTTGAACTTTGAATTTAACTAAAAAAAAATCTCGTATTTAACAGCCTCAAACTAAGTTCACTTTTACCAATTATTTATCTTTAAATAAACTGAGAATGACCAATCAGAAAATAAATTTCACATTCATTACTTTTTAAAGTCAAATTTTCCATGACTTGTGTGTACGTGTGTGTGTGTGTGTGTGTGTGTGTGTGTGTGTGTGTGTGTGTGTGTGTGTGTGTGTGTGTGTGTGTGTGTGTGTGTGTGTGTGTGTGTGTGTGTGTGTGTGTGTGTGTGTGTGTGTGTGTGTGTGTGTGTGTGTGTGTGTGTGT